>JAJMHQ010000018.1:0-250225 GCA_030583255.1 Metschnikowia kunwiensis
CTCCCCGCCTTCCCCCTGCCCCCATACTAACCGCAGATGGCTTCCTACATCCCCCAGGACGGCCTCGAGCCCTCCGTCTACGACTACGACGAGGTCCCCCACAACACCTCCTGGGCTTCCACGTTGCCCGTGGCCCAGGGCCTCTACAACCCCGAGCTCGAGAAGGACGCGTGTGGTGTCGGCTTCGCCTGCCACTTGAAGGGCCAGGTGTCACACAAAATCGTGTCCGACGCGCGCGACTTGCTCTGCAACATGACCCACCGTGGCGGAGAGTTGAACCCCAAGGACGGCGACGGCGCCGGGTTGTTGCTGTCGTTGCCCCACAAGTTCTTGGTGCGCGAGTTTGCCCACCACTGCAACGTCGCGTTGCCCCCCCTCGGCCAGTACGGCACAGGGAATGTGTTCTTCAAAAAAGACGAGGCCGTGGCGGAAAAGTCGCGCCAGACGTTCGAGCAGATCGCGCTCGGCTTGGGCTTGCGTGTGTTGGGGTGGAGACCCGTGCCACACGACCTGAGCATCTTGGGCCCCGCGTCGCTCTCGCGCGAGCCCTTGATCTTGCAGCCCGCCATTGTGTATGCGCACACGTACGACGGCGCCGACAAGCAGCACCCCAGCGAGGCGGAGTTCGCCCGCCACCGCGTCGACTTCGAGAAGAACTTGTTCATCCTCCGCAAGCAGGCGCTGCACGCCATCGGCTTGCACAACTGGTTCTACATCTGCTCGTTGTCCACCAAGACCATCGTGTACAAGGGCCAGTTGGCGCCCAACCAGGTGTACGCGTACTACTACGACTTGCTCAACGCGGACTACGAGGCGCACTTTGCGCTCGTGCACTCGCGCTTCTCCACCAACACGTTTCCCTCGTGGGACCGTGCGCAGCCGTTGCGCATGGTGGCACACAACGGTGAGATCAACACCTTGCGCGGCAACAAGAACTGGATGCGCGCGCGCGAGGGCGTGATGAAGTCCGAGCTCTTTGGCGACGCGTTGGAGAAGCTCTACCCGATCATCGAGGAGGGCGGCTCCGACTCTGCTGCGTTTGACAACGTGTTAGAGCTCTTGGTGATCAACGGCGTGTTATCGTTGCCGGAGGCCGTCATGATGATGATCCCGGAGGCGTGGCAGAACGACGCCAACATCGACTCCAGCAAGAAGGCCTTCTACGAGTGGGCCGCGTGTCTCATGGAGCCGTGGGACGGGCCCGCGTTGTTCACGTTTGCGGACGACCGCTACTGCGGCGCCAATCTTGACCGAAACGGGTTGCGCCCGTGTCGCTACTACGTGACCAACGACGACATCATCATCTGCGCGTCGGAGGTGGGCGTGATCGACGTGGACCCCGCGACCGTGTTGCAAAAGGGCCGCTTGCAGCCGGGGCGCATGTTGTTGGTGGACACCAAGGAGGGGCGCATTGTCGACGACCGCGAGCTCAAGGCCACCGTGGCGTCGCGCTTCGACTTCAAGTCGTGGGTCTCCGCCAGCGGGATCTCCTTGGACGACCTCTGCGAGCGCTTGAGTGCACGTGACGTGAACGTCCTGGCCCCGGCCTACGACAGTGAGTACACGGTGCAAACAGACCCCCGCATGTTCGCGTTTGGCTACTCGCACGAGCAGTTGAACACGATCTTGGCTCCCATGGCCGAGGCCAAGGAGGCGCTCGGGTCCATGGGCAACGACACCGCGTTGGCGTGCGTGTCCGAGCAGCCGCGGCTCTTGTACGAGTACTTCCGCCAGTTGTTCGCGCAGGTGACCAACCCACCCATCGACCCGATCCGCGAGCAGATCGTCATGTCGTTGGAGTGCTACGTCGGCCCGCAAGGCAACTTGTTGGAGATGAAACCCAGCCAGTGCAACCGCTTGTTGTTGCGCTCGCCGGTGCTCGCCAACAGCGAGCTCGCGGCCATCCGCCAGATGCACACAGTGTACCCCTCTTGGGAGGTCTCCAGCGTGGACATCACGTTTGCACGGGACGCGGGCCTCCAGGGCTACGTGGCCCGCATCGAGCAGGTGTGCACGGAAGTTTCACGTGCCATCGCCGATGGCAAGAAGATCATCGTGTTGACGGACCGCGCCACTAGCGCGCAGCGCGTGCCGCTCTCCGCGTTGATCGCCACGGGCGCGGTGCACCACCACTTGGTGCGTCAGAAGCAGCGGTCGCAGGTGGCGGTGGTGGTGGAGACGGCCGAGGCACGTGAGGTGCATCACGTGTGCTGTCTCGTGGGATACGGTGCCGATGCCGTCAACCCATACCTCGCCATCGAGACCTTGTGCAAGATGCGCGACGAGGGTTTGTTGAAGGTGGACTTCTCCAACGAGCAGATGTTCGCCAACTACAAGGAGGCCGTGGACGCGGGTATCTTGAAGGTGATGTCCAAGATGGGTATCTCCACGTTGGCGTCGTACAAGGGCGCCCAGATCTTTGAGGCGCTCGGCATCGACAACTCCGTGATCGACCGCTGCTTCGTTGGCACGGCGTCGCGTATCAAGGGAATCACGTTTGAGTACATTGCGCAGGACGCGTTTTCGCTCCACGCGGCCGGCTACCCATCACGTGATACCGTCAAGCCCGTGGCGTTGCCCGAGACCGGCGAGTACCACTGGCGTGACGGCGGCGAGAAAAAGGTGAACGACCCCGCGGCCATCGCGTCCATCCAGGACGCCGTGCGCAACAAGAACGAGAAGGCTTACGATGCGTACCTGAAGAAGGAGTACGAGGCGATCCGCAACTGCACGTTGCGTGGCTTGTTGGACTTCGACTACGACGCAGCCTCGCCCGTTCCCATCGACCAGGTCGAGCCCTGGACGGAGATCGTGCGGCGTTTTTTCACCGGTGCGATGTCGTACGGGTCCATTTCCATGGAGTCGCACTCCACGCTTGCGGTGGCGATGAACCGGTTGGGCGGTAAGAGTAACACCGGTGAGGGAGGTGAGGACTCTGCGCGCTCGCAGGTCAATGCCAACGGTGACACCATGCGGTCCGCGATCAAGCAGATCGCGTCGGGCCGGTTCGGCGTAACGTCATACTATTTGGCGGACGCAGACGAGTTGCAGATCAAGATGGCGCAGGGCGCCAAGCCCGGCGAAGGTGGTGAATTACCAGGCCACAAGGTGTCGGAGTCGATTGGAAAAACTCGGCACTCGACGCCCGGTGTGGGGTTGATCTCGCCACCTCCACACCACGACATCTACTCCATCGAGGACTTGAAGCAGTTGTTGTACGACTTGAAGTGCCTGAACCCGCGCGCCAGAACGTCGGTCAAGTTGGTTTCCGAGGTCGGTGTTGGAATTGTGGCCGCCGGTGTGGCCAAGGCTGGTTCGGAGAACATCTTGGTGTCCGGTGGTGACGGAGGCACGGGTGCAGCCAAGTGGACGTCGATCAAGTACGCAGGCTTGCCCTGGGAGTTGGGGCTCGCGGAGTCGCACCAGACGTTGGTGTTGAACGACTTGCGTGGACGTGTGATTTTGCAGACGGACGGACAGATCCGCACGGGCCGTGATGTAGCCATCGCGTGCTTGCTCGGAGCTGAGGAGTGGGGCTTTGCCACCACGCCGTTGATCGCAATGGGGTGTATTATGATGAAGAAGTGCCACCTCAACACGTGCCCTGTGGGCATTGCCACGCAGGACCCTGAGCTCCGCAAGAAGTTCCAGGGCACGCCAGAGCACGTGATCAACTTCTTCTACTACATCGCCAACGAGTTGCGGCTGTACATGGCCAAGTTGGGCTTCCGCACCATCAACGAGATGATCGGCAAGGCCGAGGTGTTGAAGGTGCGTGACGACTTGAGAAACACCAAGAACGCCAACATCGACTTGTCTCCCATTTTGACCCCCGCGCACACTATCAGACCGGGTGTTGCTACCCACTGCGTGCGGAAACAGGACCACCGTTTGCACGTGCGCCTCGACAACAAGTTGATTGACGAGGCCGAGTTGACCTTGTCCAAGGGCTTGCCCGTGACCATCGACTGCAACGTCGTCAACACCGACCGGTCCTTGGGCACCACGTTGTCGTACCGTGTGTCGAAGATCTTTGGCGAACAGGGCTTGCCGCACGACACGATCCACGTGAACGCAAAGGGCTCTGCGGGTCAGTCGTTTGGCGCGTTTTTGGCGTCGGGCATCACCTTGGAGTTGGAGGGTGACGCCAACGACTACATCGGCAAGGGCTTGTCCGGAGGCAGGATCATTGTCTACCCACCCAGAGAGTCCACGTTCAAAGCGGAGGACCAGATCATTGCGGGTAACACGGCGTTCTTCGGCGCCACATCCGGAAGTGCGTTTATCCGGGGCATTGCGGCCGAGAGATTTGCCGTGAGAAACTCCGGTGCCATCATCGTTACCGAAGGAACGGGTGACCACGGATGTGAGTACATGTCTGGTGGAAGAGTCGTGGTTTTGGGAGGCACGGGCAGAAACTTCGCGGCCGGTATGTGCGGCGGTATTGCCTACGTCTTGGACATGGCGCAGGACTTCTTCCAAAAGGTCAACCAGCAGACGGTGGAGTTGTCGAGCGTGACGGAGCCCTCTGAAATCGCGTTCTTGCGCGGACTCATCGAGGACCACCGCCACTACACGGGCTCGGAGGTCGCGGACAACATCTTGAACGACTTCAACCGGATCTTGCCGCGGTTTGTCAAGGTTTTGCCACACGACTACAAGAAGGTGCTTGAGAAGGAGAAGCAGAAGGAGTTGGACGCCAAGAACAACGAGCTCAACAACTTCTTGAAGTCGATCAAGGAGGATCCCGAGAACGACGCCACCAACGGTGAGGCGTCCAAGATCAAGCGCGGCCACGTGCACAGCCACAAGAGCGAGCCCAAGGTGTTGGACTTGGAGGACACCATCAAGGACCTTGAGCTTGAGAAGAAGGCCGTGGCGCAGATCGACCGCGTCAAGGGCTTCATGAAGTACAAGCGTAGAAACGAGAAGTACCGCCCCGCGAAGGAGCGGGCCAAGGACTGGGACGAGATGACGCTGCGCTTGACGAAGGACGAGTTGAAGTACGAGACTGCACGGTGTATGGACTGCGGAGTGCCATTCTGCACTTCCGACACTGGATGCCCGATCTCCAACATCATCCCCAAGTGGAACGAGTTGGTGTTCAAGGACCGGTGGTACGACGCGTTGCAGCGGTTGATGATGACCAACAACTTCCCGGAGTTCACCGGCAGAATCTGCCCCGCGCCCTGTAACGGTGCGTGTGTTTTGGGCATCAACGAGGACCCCGTGAACATCAAGTCCGTGGAGTGTGCGATCATCGACCACGGGTTTGAGCAGGGTTGGATCAAGCCCAACCCGCCACAGCACAGAACGGGCAAGTCCGTGGCCGTCATTGGCTCTGGACCTGCAGGTTTGTCTGCGGCGGACCAGTTGAACAAGGCTGGCCACAAGGTCACTGTCTACGAGAGATCGGACCGGCCCGGCGGCTTGATGATGTACGGAATCCCCAACATGAAGTTGGACAAGCGCATCGTCAAGAGGAGAACAGACTTGTTGGCGGCGGAAGGCATTGAGTTTGTGTGCAGCACGACCGTGGGCGAGGACGTGACGATCGAGGAGTTGAAGGCCGCCAACGACGCCGTGGTGTACGCCGTGGGCTCTACCATCCCAAGAGACTTGAAGATCCCTGGGCGCGACTTGAACAACATCGACTTCGCCATGAAGTTGTTGCACCTGAACACCAAGGCGTTGTTGGACGACAACTTGGAGGCGATCCGCGAGACCATTGCAGGCAAGAATGTTGTGGTGATTGGCGGTGGTGACACCGGAAACGACTGCTTGGGCACGTCCACCAGACACGGCGCCAAGTCCGTGACCAACTTTGAGTTGTTGCCCACGCCACCCAACGCACGCCCCAAGGACAACCCTTGGCCCCAATGGCCACGTGTGTTCAGAGTCGACTACGGCCACACGGAGGTGGCGACGCACTACGGCAAGGACCCCAGAGAGTACTCGATTTTGTCGAAGGAGTTTGTCGGCGACGAGGACGGAAACGTCAAGGGCATCAAGACCGTGAGGGTCGAGTGGAAACGGTCCGACTCTGGCGCATGGCAGATGGCCGAGGTGCCCGGTTCCGACGAGTTCTTCGAGGCCGAGGTGGTTTTGTTGTCGATGGGTTTCGTCGGTCCCGAGACCGAGAAGCTCGACGTGGAGAAGACCAAGCGAGGCACCATCACCACGTCGGACCCCAGTGGCTACCGCGTGGCGGCCAACGACAACTTGTTTGCCGCGGGCGACTGCAGAAGAGGCCAGTCGTTGGTGGTGTGGGGTATCCAGGAGGGCAGACAGTGTGCACGTGAGGTGGACTTGTACTTGATGGGCTCGACGAGATTGCCCGGCAACGGCTCGGTGGAGCAGCGTGACTTCAACTTGTTGGAGGAGTTGGCCGAGAAGGTCTAGAGTCGAGAGACCGCGGACTTATATAGTAAACTGTTTTGTTAAAGGTTTTGTCGAGTAGTAGGTGGTAAGGTAGCTGTGACGAGCTAACCATTGTCCTCTGTTGCCTGGTGCTTAAGTATGCGACACAGCACCAGGTGATAGCCGATGTTACTGTATGTCGTTTAATATTCTTTATAGTTGTTTCAAATTGACTGAAATGATCAAAATCACTCCAATTTACACGAAGTCTTGAATAAGCAGTAGTGGATGTCCTTTCTTTGCTCTTTGAGAAAGGCTTCCGTACGGAGTATGGCTCTCGTGTAGAATCTTAAGTTCCTGGTCCCATTCCAAATCTTCTGCTTAAGCAATGTTTTGATTAGTACGTACTCAACAACCGTGAATGTTACACGCATTCGTTTCATTCAAAAACTTCGTGAATATACACTCAAGAATTCCATTTTTCAGCTGTCTCTGGGCCTAATATTTCAACGGACGGTTTGCCTGAACATCGTCCTAAATCAACGTCGGGACCAAGTATGGCATGGGTCTATTGCACGAAGGACAGCCAAAGAATGGCAGTGTGGAATTAACGAAAAAAGGACAGCCAAAGAAAGGCAGTGTGGAACAATTATCAATGAGGTATGAGTACTGAATAAAACCAAATAGACTGAAGACTAGACAGAACTGGGTTGTGCTGTTTTAGCTCCTGACATTTGACACTTCTGCCAGAATTTCGGGTGTATAGCAAGAGGAACCAGGAACAGGGAAAAAGTACTAATTTCAAGTTCTCTACTATTATTCCAGCGAGCCTCGATTCTAATGCATTCAACTAACAGTATATCTCCACAAAGGTCCCTTTGTTATTTCTGAAGTTCTACTTTCTTCCTTTGTCTCTTGTGAAATTCGTGGTTGCTAAGAAGATAGAAGCCGCTTCGTCATGGGGCTGTGGCAACTCTGGACATTTGTCGCCTTTTTGAGATATAAATCTAGTATGCAATTTGCAAGAGCATACTTGCAATTCTATTCGCTAAGATAACGGACAATATCTAGCACACGACTTGTATCGCTTCGAATATGCTGATCACGAGTAACTTGTCCTTTCTCTTTAATCACCTTCACAGTGAAGGAAAGTTGCGTCAACTAGGGCATTGTTTTTGTCTCGTAAACGTGGAAACCGAAAGGAGTATATCCATGCAATAGAGCTCACATACTCCAAAAAAAGTACATAAAGCGAGGGAATAACATGCACCTTAGGAATTATGACAAGACGAGTTTACCTCTTTTCTTTAAAGACACAAATTTGCAAAAGAAACTCTTTAGTTCTCCTCTGCTGGTGGCTCCACACTATCGCTCTCACATCAAAGGTGATATCTAAAACCAAACGTAAACAAATGAACCCTGATTGCCCAAAAAGAGGCAGAGCCCTGAAGTCGTCTCTTCTGATTCCAGAGAATCTCTATGGGCTTCGCAAAGAAAGGAGTGGCATAGGACGTTCAACCTTAAGAGTCATACCGCAGGTGTTGAGAGATATCAAACCTATCGAGTTACACAGCTTCGGAGTGTCAGGGAAACTGTCCCTTTTCAGTGAGAGATATATATACTATAACCAATAAATTGTGGGTACCAGACGGGGTATAGGCACAATTTTCTACATGTACCTTCAACAGTGCTCTTTGATATTAATTTCGGCTCAACAATGAGGATACCTTGCTCATGCCCAAGAAAAACGAGCTGGAAGTCTTTTGCGTTGACTCTACTTTATAACTGAAGTTTCTTTTGAGCCTTTCCTCTTCTAAAACGAGGAACTACCGAAGAACATGTCATACTGCATTTTTCCTGCTATTGAAACTTTATATTTTTTGGGAAGAAAACAAGGCGGGCTCTCCCATTTTTGGGTAGATAGTGCAAGGGAATCTTGAGAATAAAATCATAAGGTTAAAATACGAAATTTGTGAGAAACAATCGATCAGAGAGACTGGCTTAATTGTAATGTTGAATACAACAAAAAAGAGCCACTTTTGGTTGCGGCCAGATCATGAAGAAAACACTGTTTCCCGTCCGATCAACGTTAGTTAAGCTTCATAGAGCGACACTGAGTAGTGTAGTGGGAGACCATATGCGAAATTGTCGTGCTGCAATCTTTTTGATTTTTCGACTAACCCATCCACGTCCAAAGCCTGGCAGTGTAGAGTCTGGAGTGTCGTTTAAATCTAGAGGACTTGCGTCAGATTCCAAGTGCAAAACCCCAGCTGTTATATGAGAGGTCATGGCCCAGCCAATATCTATGCTTGTAGCTCAAGTCTGCCATTTATTTGGATCAGTGTGTACCAACTGATAGTGCAGCACTAAGCGCTGGTAGCTTTTTTTTAGTATCGGCCAACCTCCGAACTCTCGGTTTTGGTCAGATTTAGTGCTTCCAATCGTCTTTTAATCGGTCATTTCACTCGAACCAAAATCAGACAATAAACCTGTCGAATCACTACGAATACTCCACGTGTATCCTAAAACCCATTTTTTAATATAATAAAGCTTAAAAAGGCCCGAGAGTCAGAAAAAGGAAATAATCTGAGGACATCTGGCATGGCCACACCCATTAATCAGACGTATCAGGCAAAAAAGGAATCAACGCTAGTGCTTTCAAAGGTGTATCCTACCCGAAACCTGAAAATATATAGATTTTTGGTTGTGGTATCACAATTTCCAGTAATACCAAAAAACCCCGTTTCGTGCCTGTAGATACATATTTATGGTGTGGCATAGGTTTATGGTCGTGGTATCTGCAATACGGTTTGCTTCTGAAGAAACAACAACAAACAAACAAAAAAAAAACACACATACAAAAGAATACAGAGTTCACGGCCCAACTGCTTTTCAATGGTGTTTCTTTTGCTAATGTCAGCTGCTGGTGGTACCTTGTTAGTGATGCTCCTTAGTGCGCCATCAAGCTTGCAAATAGGATAATTGGTGTCAGCCTTAACAAGCGTACAGAAAAGTTCGGGGTAGTGGTATCGATCGCCATAGGCGGACCATATTCTTCGGTCAAAATTTGCCCGATTTGGGTGCTACGCTCTATCAAAAACCTACAACTCTCAATTCGTCTTTGAGAGCCGATCTTATGCACTTTCAGTCAATGGAATCCTTCCGATTCGACACTCTCACCAATATTTATACCTATCTATCCTTCTGCTCTTATGCTAGTCTCTGACCTCGTAAAAAGACCCAACATTCCTCGAAATGTTATGCACTATACCCATGGTCTTATCCGACAGTGATATCCATAGGATCCTTAAAGATTACCTGTGCACAGCTCTCATTCATGCCCCAGGTTACAGATCTGCACAAACATCCAGAAATAAGCTCGTAATCCTTCCCTCGTATTACTGGAAAGTATGCCCCGATGCTCATATCCTACACCTAGCCTCGTATAATGCCTTCAGATTCTCAGGAGGCTTGAAATAGGGGCCAACGCAAATGCAACACCAGGACCTGCGCGATCTGGGCTACCCTACGAAAAACCCATCAACCGATTTTCTGTGAATTACGCTGACCCAGCTAGCTAACAAACAGATCTACCGAACCGTCGCCCTCTTTCACGACATTTCTGGTGTCGCACTCGAAAACTTAATTGGAGGAGTTCTTGCCGAGGCACGCCCTGCAAGAGTTCCGAGGGCAAGGCATCGTTTCCCGATTCGGTCTAATGACACCAGTACATCCAGCGCATCGGAAACTCGCCAATAACCGTGCCGGATCTGAAAGTCACAGGCAAACAACGCCAGATCAATCGCAGAAATGATAACAAAACGAGGCGCTTGTTTTGGCATATTCCGAAAAAAAAAACAATCAGGGGTATCGCTACATCGCACGGGTAAAAAATACATATCAGGGCTTCTCATCACGCGATACACGAATCACGCATACATTGAAAAACCCAAATTTTAGACAAGCCAGGAAGCGTAAAGTTTCCCGAGGTTCCTGTGGAATGTAAAATTTTCACGGCATGGGGATAGCGGAAGAGGGGTTCTATTTATACGAGCTTATCGGGTTTAGGGCGTGTGCATGTGGCGGCCCTCGGAAATGTTCAAATCACCGGTATCCATTTCGGGCTGTGTAAGTGGTTGTCACAATAGCGCGCCAAGCAGTTTGGGCAATATACAGTACGGATATCCTCAGGTCAGTTGAGCGTTCGGCAATTTGGCCCGGCTTCAATATTACCACTGGCACCAAGAGTAATTTTCTCGAAGAGTGAAATATTCGAGGGCAGGTATCAGAGTACCAAAGTCACCATCACCTTTTTCAAAGCGTCATTTCTGAAATGTCCGAACTGCCCCGCAAACCTTAGTGCCAAGTGATCCACAGTTGATTCGTCAACAGGTTGCTGGCTCCCAGTAGATTGCTGCACGCAGTGTTTTGAATACGACGCATTGCGTCTCCATAGAAGCGCATGAGCCGAGTGGCCGCAGACGCACAGGGCCGGAATTCCCCCCAGCTGTCTCACCATATTGTCCTCGGTGCGACATACTAACCAGGCACTGCATGTACATGCATAACGCTGCGGCCCCGGCCCTCGGAAGTGCACATTTTTGAGCTTTTTTTCGTTCGTCCTCCACTTTCCGTATACCGACCGGTGTGCCAGATTTTATAAATAGCGCTGCCTGCTATTTTTCGCTCAGCGCTCTTTTTTTGAAGTCAAAACTTTTTTTCATCACATTCAATCGCTATGCAATTCAAGTCTTTGGTTGCCCTTGCCGCCGTCTCCGGCTTGGCTGCTGCTAACAGTATGTGAAATTCCCGCTGGATCTTGAAATAATTTTGAGGTTTTTGGCGCCCCCGATCCGCCTTTTTGTGCGCTTTTGTGCCCTCGCTTCCCTTAACGCATACTAACCGCAGACTCCACTTTGACCACAGCTACCCCTTCTGTGGCGCTGGGATGTTCCTTCAGCTCCTTCACCGCCACGGCGTCGTCGCAGGTGGCGTCGGTCGCTGCGTGCGCCACCGCCGTGGGCGACATCTTCATTTCCGGGGATGCGTTTGGCTCCATCGACCTCACCGGGGTCAAGCAGATCTACGGTGACCTTGTCATCAACGGCACCCAGCAGGCCACCAGCTTCAACGCGCCAACTTTGCAGTTGGTTTCCGGCGAGCTCCAGATTTCCGACGCCACCATCTTGGCCACGGTTAACTTGGCGCAATTGACCACTGTGGGCACCTTGACGTACAATGCGTTGCCCGCCTTGGCGTCCACCGGTTTGACTTCGGGTGTCACCTCCGCCGAGAGCATTCTCTTCACCAACACCGGGTTGACCTCGTTGAGCGGCATCAACGTGTACAAGTTGACCACTTTCGAGGTCAGCAACAACGCGGACATCGAGTCGATCGACTCCGGTTTGGAGTCTGTGACTGACACCTTGGCCATCAACTACAACTCCGACAAGGTCGAGGTGTACTTGGACCAGTTGACGTCTGCGCAGAACGTGATTTTCCAGAAGATCGCGTCGCTTTCCGTGGGCAACTTGACCACCGTCAACGGCTCGCTCTCGTTGCAGTCGAACACCTTCGAGTCGTTCGACCTCCCTGTGTTGACCAGCATCGGCAACTCGCTCGCGATTGAGCAGAACGACGACTTGGAGGAGTTCTCCTTCCCCGTGTTGAAGACCATCGGCGGTGCGCTCAGCATCCAGGACAACTCCAAGTTGGACTCCTTCTCCTTCTTCCCCAACTTGACCACCGTGGGCGGATCCGTGACCATTGACGGTGACTTCAACAACGGTACGTTCCCCAAGTTGAACAGAGTGTCCGGTGGCTTCAACTTGACCACCACCGGCGAGTTGTCTTGTGACTCGTTCGTGAAGTTGAACAGCAACGGCGACATCAAGGGTGACAAGTTCTACTGTGAGGGTGCTTCCTCGACTGTGTCCTCGTCGTCTTCCAAGAGCGGCAACGCCAATGGCCAGTCCACGAACACTTCCGGCTCGTCGTCGGGCTCGACCGACTCGTCCAGTTCTTCTTCCAGCTCCACTTCTTCCTCTACCAAGAAGTCCGGTGCCGCTCCAGTTGCTGGCGTCAAGTTGGCCACGGTGGGCGCCCTTTTCGCTGGTGTCGGAGCCTTCTTGTTCTAAGTGCATCTGGTCATTCTAGCTTGAAAGCCACTAATTTGTAAAATTCTCTCTCGTCCACTTCCTTTTTCGATATATCTACACTTAATGGCGGTTCTTACAACCGCCGCTGTGCTGCGCGGCAGCCTGAAAATATATATACTATGTTTTATCCTTTGGATTGTAGTGATATTTCTGATGTGCTAAGATGGATCTGCTGAGCGAAACGCCCGGCGGCTAGATGCTGTGTTCGTTCATATTTTATGTTCCTCACCACCTGCTTAGTGAACCGGGAATCTGAAGATATGCTGTCTGTGGATTTGCGCCTTTCATGAAAGTTTGTCAGGTGTGAATTATATGACAAATTTATACAGCCCTGACATGGAGGTCGTACAAGGAAGCAATGCCCCAAACCTGGTGTGCTGACGAGCCACCACACCTATTTTCCAGTCTTAAAAAGTAATAGACATATAGCGCAATGGAAAAACATACCCAATAATGAAATCCAAATATGTTCAAGACTGGAATCTGTAGCCATATCCGTATAGGCCAAAATCGCCAAGCACTCACAACCTGCATACACCGATAGTCCTACTACTTGCTGGCACGAAGCGTGCCATCCCCTTAGAAATATTTATATTTTACCTAAAGACTACCCGTCTTTCCCCAAGTAGTGACATTGCCTATCGTGCTGGTCCCACTGTGTGCAGTACCTCCCAACAACCGTCACGTGCCGCGCATGCGCATATTCCATGAGTGACCCAAAGTATAGAACTCTGCTATATTTAACGCTTCTCTGATTTCCAAAAACCACTCGAAACCTAGAACACAATGAGACTTTCCACTTTGGCCGTGTTGGCGTTTGCCTCCTGTGTCTTGGCCAAAAACATCATCTACTTGGAGGACCTCGTGTCTGCCGTGAAGAACGACAAACGAGAAGCAAAGAATGTCGTGAATCTCGACGCCTTGAAGGAGGAAGCCGAGGCGGATGTGTTTGAGGAGGCTCCGGGAAAGGCAAAAAAGAGGCACCAGGACGTGTTCGAGCCCACCGCTCCGTTGCTCCAGAGCTTGCTCCCACAAATGCCCAAAGTGTCGATTTTCTCCGGATACTTACGCAACGACCAGGGGATTTTCAAGCAGCTAGAGAACGCAGACTCCTTTGTGTTGATCGTGGCGCCCACCGACGATGCGTTTTCGCGGTTCTCGGCGAAAACCGGACGCAAACCCTGGGAATACCCACAGGAAATCCAGAACAACGAGACCGACGACGAGGTCATCCGGAGCAATCTCCAGCACCTCGTAAAGGCACATGTCTCTGCGCCGATCGAGCGGGATCTGGCGGAAAAACAGCCGGTTTTCTTGCTTGACGGCCAGGAGATCATCATTGAGAGGTTATCTGGGGAGGATAACTACCAGATTTCGGTAAACGGCGCGTCGATTCCCGTTTTGGACATCCACCAGGCGGAAAACGGCGTTGTTTTCGTGGTGGGCTCTGTTTTGGTATGAGCAGGGTGCCGGTTTATTTCTTCAGTTAGGTTTTTAATGTACGTTATTCTTTGCGGTTGGGTTGGCAGCGTAGAGCCATATCCTCGCCTTCTCTTCGGATGTCCTTCGTTCGTTTCTATCGTTTGTGCTTACGTCCGCCGTTTCTCTTATCGAACCATATTCTTCGACTACGTCATTCTGGTTTAATACCTTTCTCGGTCTCCATCCCCTTGTTTCAATGAACGGCTCTACAAGCTTCCAGACATTTTCACAATACATGTCATTCATACGAATTCTACCTACTGGCAACACACGATGCTGCTTTCACTCTTAATATGCGCGACTTGGGAGATGGACCACAACTTGTCCTAAGTCGTGCTCACTTGTCCAAAGTTACCACCCCCTGTTCGGCCTCGTTTTGACCACCGGAAGAGTACTCGAGCTTCCACTTAAACTTCAACGGCTTGGATGATGGGTTTTCCACCACGAACTCCTGCGAGAGTCCTCTCTGGCTGAACCCATATACTGTGTCGCCGCTCTGCGACTTCAAGTCCAATTTGCAACCCTTTGCGGCAGCCACCATCAACTTCACATGCGCCTTGGGCGTGCTGGTCTTGTTGCTCACATAAAAGATACCGTGATGGCGCGTGGCAGTCGAATCGGAAAGGGACTCTGCCTCCAACTTCACGCTGTCGTTTTCGTGGACAACCACCGTCGACTTTTGTACTTTCAGTGGCGTCGAAGAAGGAAAGTTGAACGCAAACGGGTCCAACTGGGCGGACGTGCCGGTGTTGGACTGGAGCTGCGGCGATGGTGACGCGAAGTCGCCCAACAAGTCCGCGCTGTTTCCGTTCGTCAGGCTTCCCATGTTTTGGAAGGAATTCGTAGGCACTGGCTGGTGCATAGCCGGACCGGCGGCATTGCCGCTCTGCCCAAGCGAGATCGACCCACCGGACCCGAAGAAATCAAGCGGGTTCACCTGTGCGTTCACTTGCGGCTTTTGCACATTGTCCGTGAAGGCCAAGTTGGACAACTCGCTCAACAAATCCTGGTACCCCTGCTCGTCCTTGCCCGTGGAGTCCGTGCTGATAGGCTCGTCGTCGAAATCGATCAAGTTCAATTCCTGCGCCGCGGATGCGCTTGCGGCCCCGCCCTGGACCTTAATCTTGGACGCCGCCTCCGAATCACCGCCCTTCAAGAGCTGGAACTTCTCCACCAACTGGTTGATGAGGTCGTTGAGCGCAAGCAAGTCGTGCACATAGGCGTCGTTGTCGTGCTCCTCCTCGATGATCTTGCCCACGATGGGCTGCGACGATTTTACGGCGCTGTACAACTCGTAGAGCGTCTCGTCGGAGTCTTGGATCTTGGAGCCGGAGGCCTCCACCGAGTTCAACATCTCCGCGAAAATCTCCAGTTTGCGCTTCAACCGCGCCACGTCCTCCTCCACCTGCTTCTTGTTCTCCTCCACGTTATCGTCCTTGAAGCCCGCCATGATCTTCATCAACTTGTTGGCCTCCTGGAGATCCTGCGGCTTGCCCCTTCGGATCAATTCCTGCAATTTGGCGCTGTGCACGACCGCCTCCTCCTTCTGGATTTCATCCAAGGATTTGATCGTTTCGGACGGGTTCAACACCGCCACATCCTCCAACTTCACCTCCGGGAACACGTAGCCCTTGTTGGCCAACAAGCGGTGCATGTCCCGGATGTACCCGAACTCCTCCTTGTACTTCAGAGTCTTGCAAATAGTCTGGTACCATTCCTCGATCTGGGCCAAAATCATGCGCTGCACACGGCTGTACCGCAAAGTGGGCCGCTCCGGAAACCGCTTGACCAATTCGTTCAAGAACTCCTTGCGAGAAATCTGCAACTGAAAGGGAAACCCGCAGTTTTTGACGAGATTGTCCAAAAGATGGAGCGCCAACTCCAGTGTTTGCGGATCGCGCTGGTTGATCAATTTCACAATGGCGATGGCGGTTTCTCGGGGGACGGTTCCCTGTTTTGCGTTGACATAGTCACAGATTTCTAAATTGAGTGCTAGATTAGGCTCGTCCAAGGTGGGGCGGCAAGCGCGGTCTGGCGGTTAGTATTGCTGGAATAGTGCAAAACGGAGGAGAAAAACGAGAAAAAAGCCGGACTAGATAGAAGAGGCGTGTTTGGCTTGGATATCGTATCTCTTTCTTTGCAAAAATAAGGGGTTTTGTGGACTTCGTGGCGTGATTGGTCGTACCGCAAGATCTATACGTGCGCATGGGCTATAGATAAGCCATTCCTCGCCGTAACATCACGTAGCAAATCAGAAAAAAACATACATATTCTGCGCAAGAGCTTCGGGTTGATCTTCGAAAGCGAGTACCCGGAGCTGCTGGACATGCTGAGATTTGTGGACTTGAAGCAGTAAGATCGTTGGCCCCGATTATTATCAGTGTGCGGGTGGGTGTGGTGTACGGGTGTACAGATATGGCTCTAGATGTGGCTGCTCTGGAGAGGGCGGAAAACAGCTGAAAGAGGGGAGGCGAGGGAGTTGGTGATCTTGAATTAGCGGCCAACAATGAAATATTCTCATCGCCCTCTAGTCTTGCTGTTGCTCGGCTTGACCACCTATTGTGTCCTGCATATGGAGCACACGTGAGTCCGGTTTCTCTTGGCGTGTCACGCCAAATAAAGAAACATATGGAGCAGCGGACTTGAGAATAGTAAATATTTATTCTTACCAGGCTGTGCGGAATCCGATAAAGACAGATTTAGTGGCCTTCGGGGACCTGTGATAAACACCAGTACACCATAGAGATCACGATCCACACCCAAGGCGAGACTCCACACCAGTATCTCCAGTCTACGAAGGTTGAAGCTTCAAGTACTCGTACAGATATCTATCAAGGGTCTTTAAAAATCTCACCGTCCACTGCCGGCCAATTGCCACATCACGTTTTCAACCGCTTCTCTGATTGCTAAACTCGACATCCCACCTTCTGTTTCCCGCCATGTCTTCAGCTGAACCTCACGAAAACATAAACGACGATCCGCTCCAGCTAAAAGACCTAGCGGTGGATTTCGACTACCTCATGTTCAAAATCAAAGACCACATCCTGGGGCTCGCGGAACTCACCAACAAATCCGTGGTCACAAAAAAACGGCTCATCGAAGAAGACTACCTCACCCAACAGCTTAACCTAGATACAGAACTTGCCGACGCAGACGCCATTCTCAAAGAGTGCGCCAATCTCGAAATGCTCTTCATGAAGGTGGGCCAATTGCAAGGCTTCGTGGACGACTTCAAGACGCGCCTTAGTTCGTTGGAGCACGAGTTTGGCAGCTGAATCTTCAAAATTAGCGTAACTTGAATCATCTTCGATAGTCAGTATTCGTCCCATACGCCTTACACAGCTTTCGCTGGATCACCGTACATCCCCGTTGTTTGTTTATCATCAGCGATATGGCCATGACTCGGGCCATTATTCCCGAGTACTTGGCCGTGAATCTCCTTCTCCCCGGTGTGGACAGGCACGGTCATGCCCTTCTGGGCGTTGTTGTGGTACTTCTCAATGAGATGTTTTTCAAGCATGACGAAGTTTCGCAGGTTGCACTTGTATGCGATATTGATCAAATCCCCCACAATAGGAATTAAACCAATGCCAAAGTCAACCATCACGTTCGCCATCATCTTCAGCCGCAAACTCATTGGAAGACCGCCCTCGATCTCCTCTGATTTTTTGACAACTTGAAGTGCAAAACACAACGCAATCACGTCTCCGATCCAAGGAAGAAGCCCAATAATTCCCGCCCAGCCTAAGCGGAGCCCACAAACGCTCAATTGCAAATCTAAACGATACGCCTTACGCTTCACAGAGTTGAGAACCTTCAAGTCATGCTCGGCAATGAACCCAGGAAGCTTTCTCTTTCTCTTGGCACCATGGCGTTGGTAGAAATGCAAGTCCTCATCTGGAATAGTCTCATAGTACGGGTCATCTGTCCCGCCCACTTTAAGCACCGTGTCAAGATTTGTCTATTGTTGTTAGTATTTGCTGGCCTTTCGTGCTCGAACTCTGGGGACACATACCTTCTTCAAGAAGTACTGGTAAAAGAGTTGTGACATTACAGTTGTTTAGGCACAAAGTAAAGGTTAGATGTGGGCTGAAATGGCGAAGAAACAAAAGTCAGATGTTTGGGCGAATGTTGCTGCTCCATTCCCAGCTGCCCTATACATGATCATGCACGTTAGTGGCGTTTCGCAGAACATATACAGGAAAGACGTCAAACACGGCTGTGACTTTCTCAGATTCTGTTTTGGCTCTTCAATTTGGCAAAATATTCCTTACGCAAGTTTCTCAAGTCGGGCGGCTGTTCAATGCCTATACTTTCCCTGAACTTATCGATGTCCTCCTCGAGGACCTTCTCCCAGTATACGTTAATCAAGGGTTTGGAGTTAAGCCCACTTTTAAACGCCCAAGGGTAGTATATATTGTATAGGCGTTCCTTCTGGGACTTCTTGAGTCTGAGTGGTGCCACAAGCGCACCAAGCCCAGGCATGGGAATCCCCATATTCATGAATTCCAAGACCTTCACAGCAATTTCGCCCTCTATAATAATGGGCAATCCTGTAATCGCGTGGTAGAAGTCATGACACTCTCTGTATCTCTGGAAAATATAGGCGAGCTCCTCATCGTCGATATACCTGACAGCGACTCTCGTGTCTGGAGACACGCCTTCGCGGTCGAGCCACTTCACGTACGTTTTCCCAATTGAGTTTTCTGGCAAGGATCTCAAGTACAGCAAGTCCAAGGAAGTGCTGGTGATTCTAGGGCGCTCTCTCAAAATCTGGCGGCCAACAGCATCCGAGAGCATTTGCTTTTGGAGCCTTCTCAAGACCGGTTTGATAGCAGTGGACTCACCAAGTGCCACTATATTCTCGTTTCGTTCTGGGTGGTAGTACGAGCCCACACTCGAGCCAAGAAACATAAGAAGCTTCTCTATGTTGTAAAGTGGCACATGACCTTCATAGTCCGGCTCCCTCCTCTTGAAGTACTTGTTCCCCGGTTGCTGCTTAGACTTGTTCAATGCGATATTCGGGTTTTCGTAATGGAGCTCTCCACGCTCCATTTTCGAAGCAAGTCTATTATTTTCATTGAAAAGAACTGAGCCCACTACTGTCGCAATGGTGCCCAACACAAATGGTCGTCTCTGTGAGAGGGCCAGTTGGGTGAGGGAACGCGATAGCATTTTAGTGGATAGCAATCCGTTCGTAGTGACAAAGTGGAATATGGCCAAATTAAACACTTGGATTTGGTCCAGAATAAGAGTTTCGATTGCTTTCGGAGGCTAATTTTCCAAAGCGTCAGACGTGGCGCCGATCAGCCTTGTGCGAAGAGTGGAACTGGAAAGTGTGCGAATCGCGCCACATTGCCAAACCCGTGCACCTATACCGATTTCGAGTTCTGGTAGATCAAGCCGGCGATCACGACAAAGAACCCCACCACGACTCCTTGGGTTTTGTATGGCGCTAGCAGGTGGTGTAGTCGCTGGAGATACGGGAGCAATTTTGGCGGGGAGATTCCGGGGTCACTTGCACTGAGCGCATCTTTTTTGCAGCCATTCGAACTCGTGCGCTCGGCTTCCGTGGGCCTTGGGCTCGGACTCATAGAACCAGGAAGAAGTAGAGGGCGAGCCTCAGAATGCTCAGACCTTTCGCGCTCTTCACCGCCATTTGGAAGTACTTGTAGTTTCTCTCTCCCCGCCACTTTCTCCTCGTGATCGTCGCTGCTGACGGAATGCGTCCGGTCGAGGGGCGTGAATTTGAACTCATTCTCCGCACCACTTTCGTCGTCTGTTCGATCACTTTTATTGGATTCCTCCCTGTGCTTTTGTGCCAACGCCGCTTTACGCGCGTCTAGTTTCAATTGGGCAATCTCGGTCTCGAGCGTGCTCACTAGGCGGGCCTGCGCCGCGAGTTTCGCCTCGTTGTCTTGCATGATTTTCACGGACTTCTCCTTCTCCTGCTGTCGCTGGAGCTCATGCTCTTTTTCGTACTTCTTGGTCTGCGCCTGCAAATACAGCGCGTTGGCCTCGTCGACCGTCTTGGTGTAGTTGCTGAAGAACACCTCGAGCGACGACAACGTTGTGTTCTGCTGCTTGACCTTGGCCAAGTTGGCGCCCAAATAGTCGAGCGTGGAGAGAAGTTCAGGGGCCGTGTGGATGCCGGAATTGGCGTAGATCCCGGCGTCCTCGTGCTGGTTGGCCGAGCCTTCAAACAACTCGTCCATCGAAGGCACGATGTCGGAGAACATGCCGTAGTCGAACGCGCGGAGCGCCTTCCGTTTCAGGTCGGTTTCGTCGTCGGCTTCAGACTCGTCGGGCGCTTTTTCTCTGCCACTGTCGCCAACATCTAGCCCCTTGTGCGGCCCTTGTGGCGCCTGTGTACCCTTGGTCCCTTCTTCAGGTCTCTTTTCCGCGAGCTGCAGGCACAACCCCTGAAGGAACTCGTAGTGGCGCATGTCGCTCTCACAGAAGTTGCCCATGGCCAGTTTCGTCAAGCGCGGCAACACGGCCAGCATGGCGCCCCGCGGGTTGTTCGACACCACGTTTACAGCCTCGATCTTCGCGCTGATCTGCTTGTGGTTCGTCTCCACCTGAATATTGAAGCCCAAGTTGATGACGTCTCCGACGCCCACAGGCACCGCGTCGGCGGCTAGCTTCTCCAGGTTCACAAACGTGCCGTTGGACAGGCCCATGTCCCGCACCATGAGCCGCCCCGTTTTCGGGTCCACAAACATGCACGCGTGGTTGCGCGAGAGCACACGCGAGTCGAAGTAGCCGTTGCTCACGTGCGGCCGCACCTTGGTGCCCGTGGGCCGCCCCAACTTGCACGTCTCGGGGAAGTACGGCACGTGCACGTGTTTCGTTGCAAAGGTGTCGTTGAGCAGCGAGAGCGTCACGTAGAATTCGGCCTGGTGCCGTTTTTGCGGGCGGCTGCCGGCGGCCGTCTTCACCGCTTTTGCCGCTTTTGCTTTTGTGTCGCCTAGCGCTCCCCCGGCGGCCGAGGGCGGCTCGTGGCCAAGAAACAGTGTGTTCACCACCTGCGACTGGGAGTTGGACCGGCGGCGGGCCCCGCTGGCGGCGTCGTTTTGCAGCGCGGATTTGTCCGCGGGCCAGCCGGGCGGCCCCGGTCTTCCCACTAGTGAGTTGCGGCGGGAGCTCATGGAAAAACGGTGGGGTTGCGTGGCGTCGAAACGGTGGAGTAGTGTGGAACCACGCAGAAAGTTTAGGCCAGGCCAGATCAGGCAGTGGAGCGCGGAGCACGGCAGCGCCGAGCGTGGGGCCGCATTTAGGGCCTGCGCTAGAGCGCGCACGGCAGGGCCAGCGTAATGTTACCTTGTGCGAATTGGAATAGGGCCAGGAAAGAGGAGGAGGAGAAGTGGAGGGAGAGAGTGGGAGCGAAAGGGGAGGGGACGGAAATTGGCAAAGCGGGCCGGTTTAGAGTGGTGGGAATTCTTTTTTTTTTGTTTTTTTTCGGTGTTGAGCGTTTTGGCGGGGACTTAGGGGTGGTCAGACGGACCTGTGCGAGGCCGCACTGGGGCCAGAGTTGGCAGAAGTGCGAGAGAAGTCCACATTGAAGCAGGCAAGAAGAGAGTTCGGGAATATACCCAGATGTGTGCTGCCACTGGCTTAAGAAAAAGAGCTAGCGATTTTGAGAGCGGTGGGGATGTGGAGCCCATACCTCAGAGGCGAAGAGTGCGACATGGGTGGCTCGTTCTCATCCTTCGTTGAGTTCCAATCTTCCATTTATTCACAATTTTTATTTGTTCGAAACAAAAAGAGCGTTGCCACAAGGTGGGCCCACTCAAAAGGGCCCACTCAAAAAGGCCCTATTTCCATCTTGCTAGGTATGGCACTGTGGGGCCGCAGCCTAACAGTAGCCCTGTTTGGCCCCGCGATAACTCACGGCCGCGTGGCCCGGGGCCCAAAACATCAATCCACCTAGCAAGAACAACCAACACGAAAAACCAAAAAGGTGACCGGAGTAAATCACTCAAAACCCGCGAAATTTCTCCCATATCCCGTTTTCCCATACGTTCCCGACCAAGAGCCTTCGCTGAGAGTCCCCAAAAGCCGGTGCCCCAGAGTCACCCAGAAGACGCGCACCCAAACAAAAACACCATAATAATCATCACTTCTTCCCCGTCTTTTCCCCAATACGCCAAAACCCACACAAAAACATGCCCGACTCGCCCCTCCGCGCCACGGCCAGAATATTCCAGGACGCGCTGCTGCTTCTCGAGGGCACCCTCGACAATTTGGACCACACTATCCAGGATCTCCCCAGGCTCCAGAAGGTGCTCCATACTGAGAAGATCTTTGGCATAGTTCCCGAGCTCGATTTGGAGCAGGCACGGAAGGCCGCCCACACCGAGATCGAGCCGCAGCTCACGCACCTACGGGGCCTAATCGAGAAAAAAATCGCCAGTTTGCGGCGCAAAAAGGTGGGGCTAGAGAGCCAGGCGCAGCTTCTCCACGTGCGGCTCCAAAACGCCGAGAAACTGTCGCCCAAACGGCCAAACGCGGCGTCTGCTTCCGACGCGGAGCTTGCCCGGCTACGGTTTTTGCGGAATAAGAGCGACCGCTTGCGGTACAGTTTGATCCGACTCCGGCTGCAGAAGAGTGCGCTGCTTGGGCGCGTGCCCTCGCTTTCGCCGGGCAAGTAAGCGCGTAGGTAAAGGTTTTGCCGGAGCTTTGGTTGATAGCATTGAAAATCCGGATGAATCGATGCGTTTCAGGTGCTTATTGGTTGATTTTTCACGTTTTAGGCTCGCGTATGGGGATATTGGGAGATGTTGGCATTTACGTTTCGTTCGCTTGGAAGAGCCTAACAGGTGCTGAACTCACCACTGCTTGATTATGAGCGCCGCCAAAACAGGGTGACACTGTCTGCCAATTGTCAGTTTTTGGGTGGAGCTTGCATCGGAGGCCACGATAAATCCTAGACCTGCGCTCGTTTCCAACGACTGAAGGTTAAACCGGAGCTGTTTCTGGTACCTCGAGACATTCCCGGTATATCCAAACTAACATAGCAGGTCAAAATGGCTAACTTGGCCGGCGTTAGACAACTTCCATGGTGTCACCATCAGGTACAGACATCGCTACAAGACTCCGCATTGGCTGCAATCCCGGTCTCAGGCCCAATTATATCATCATATTCATGGGAGTTTCCTCACTTCACTCCAGCATGTGCTCGAAAACGGTTATAAATCAGATCCGATCAGGATCCAGACTAACAATCGCCATACTCCTCACCAGACCGCCCCGAATACCTTATCTGGAGGAACTCTGACGAGAGTGAAACACCTTTTCTTCTACATCATTGACCATGCCACCTATCTATTTACTCCTCCTTCTTTTCCAACAAATCTTCACCGTTCATGTGCTCGATCGTTTTTATGTTCAACTGCTTCGCCAATTCCCTCGCGAAATACTCCCCAACTTCCTTCACACTGCCGTCGAAATCGGGCTTTCTTTCCTGGATAGACGTGGCACGGACTCCCGGAGCCCCACACATCACGTGATTGTTCAAAAAGCCGAGGTCGGGGCGAACATTGAGCCCTATGCCATACGATGTGATTGCCCGCTGGATGTTGCATCCCACAGAGCAGATCTTAAGGTTGTCTGGCGCCATGTACACTCCCGGGTTGTCGTTTCGATAACTGTCCAACTGGTACCTTTTGAGCAAATTCTGCACTGCCGTGAGAAGCACAGAGTCCACGTAGCAGCGAACGGTCAAGTTGGAAAACTGCTTCAAATCCATAATCAAATACGCCGTGAGCTGCCCTTTTCCATGCCACGTGACCTGGCCGCCTCGTTCTAGCTGGTGGTATTCACAGCCCATGCTGCGGTATTGGGCGATTTTCTCGGGGAGTGTGGCGTCGTTTTTCATCTGTTTGCCGCCGGTGTACACATTGTCAAACTCAAAGGTCAAGAGCGTGGGAAACGGCTTCATGGCCAAAACACGCTTGATGAAGTTTTCTTCGAACTCCTGGAGTTGCATCCCCTGTTTTTTGAACTCCTCCTGTTGCCTCCGGATTTTCGCCTCCATTTTCTTGAAATCCAAGTTGGCGGCGACCATGGCGCCCTGGATTTCCTGGCCCTTGTTGAATGGCGTGATGCCGTCGAAATGGACGTGTCTTAGCGTGTGGTAGTTTTCCGACAAGGGGGCGAATTTGCTGGTGCACGTCGACTGGAACCGCCTCGGTAGATACGGGAGCATTCTTTTGGTGGCCATCTTCGAAAAAAGGGTGGAAATTAGTGGAATTGGTTTTATGTGGTTGGTGTACATTGGTGAGACTTGGAGGTGAGTTTTGGGGCCAGAATGGGTGCGCGCTATGTTGGGGCCATAATTGGGGCCATAATTGGGGCCATTTTCGAGCCATCTTCGGGCGAGCTAGGAGGTCCCTTTCCTTTTAATACCAAGTTTATCGCTAGCTCCGTCGGATCTAGAGCAAACAGAAGAACGTTGTGTATTCGTCTGTTCAAATATGGCCAATGCTTCTAAAACTGTCGTGGGTGGATCGTGAGGCATATCCGCAAACAATGAAGTGACTGTTTTCCACCAGAACACTACTAAAGACGACCCCGATCCATAGACTGATAACCTGGAAGTTTTGATACGTTGAACTTTCAATTTACTTTTTCATTTCGTGAGATACTGCGATTCTGGGACCATGGAAAGAAGCACAAGATTGATATGAACGAGCCATTGACGGCAGGCACAATGAGGGAATCGGTCGTTGATGGCTCTACGTGTAAAGAATTTGAGCACAGCCAGGATACAAACAAACAAAGTTCCTGCCACAGTTGTGGGTCCACCCAAATCCAATCAGTGGCTGCGAAATACGACAGTCCACTCATGTTGTCTGATGCTTCTTCGAATGGAATTTGGCACGGCAGACAAATTTCAGCAGAGAACAAAAAGGACCTTGTTGTCAAGCATATCAATTTGTGGATACGAAGTGTTCAACTCGATAACCAGAGGCTGTTTCTGATTTATGATGCTCGTCGCGATCAGTTCTTGAAAAGGGCAAGAACTCTGTTCAAAAACTCTATCCAAAACCTAAAATACGTACATTCACTGTAGATCTTGATCACTTTTCCAAATCTTCTAAATACCAATCTCCACATAACCCATGACCCACACCCACACCACACTGTTTCTCCCACAATATGCCGCGACATGATCATACACGCTTACACCAATACTCATAATTGATCTCACAATACCACGCAAAAACCAGCAATACACATCTTTTTTTGCACGAGACTCTGATCTAATTTCCCAGCACACAGCCCATGAGTCTCCCCCGCGGGACGCTTCCCGGAAAAGTCGCTCGACGTGGGAAAAAAGCACACCTGTTCAAGCAAAACCAGGTTCTTATCAGCGAAAAGCATAAACCACACAAACGGAAAAGCAATGACCGCCACGTGGACGTGGAGCTGCCGGAGTTCCAATTGCTCGTGAAGCTCTACGTTCCTGCCAACTTGCTCATAAAAAACAACAAGGTGTCGATGAAACAACTCACTGCATATCTCCCGGTACTCGTTGACGATCGCTTTTCGGAGCTAAATTTCGAGCTACACATCTTTCTTAGTTCCCTCGTCACGACGTATGTGCTGTCGTGGTACTGCAGCATGCTTAATACGGAGAATATGGCGTTTGTATACGACGTGTATGAGGTTTTGTGTGTATTCATAAAGGACCTCTCGAGGAGGATTTCCCACATAGTGGAGCTGCCGCAACTATTGCATTTGGTCAATGAGGTGGCAGACATTTTGGATGGCCATTTACGTGACAATTATGTTGAAAACGGGGAACCCCATTATGCCTCCAAAATACGCCAACGGTATTCACATAACGTGCTTAAAACCGCTGATATCGACAGCCTACAGGCCGCGTACTTACGGGAGAGCCATGTCATGTTTGATCGAAAGTGGGAGTCTAAGAAAAACGATGAAGTTGATACCGATACGTCCACTTTACGATCATTTGACGGCACCCCAAGGCTGGAAACAGGCGACGACTTTCAGGGCCATATTTACCTTAAGGTGCTTGTGAAGTGCATTCTACAAACAGTGTTTTCCGATCCGGCCATACAAGTCCAGGGACCAAGAGATTCTGTGATTGTGATGAACTTTTTGACGGTCCTTTTGGCCGACTTGGTGCTTGGAAAAATCGTCACCAAACTTTCGTCACCCGACTTTTTGCTCTCCACGGTGATCGGAGGCGTTTCGGAGAAGCTATCGCAGAGCTTGAAAGACAAGGATAAGAGTAGAACGAATCAGGCGGAACTGCCGTACGAAAAAGGAAGATCCGTTATCCTGAGTATCTACCACACTGTCAGCTCAGTTTCTGCGGCACTTCGGCGTTATCTATGGACTACAGAAAAGAGCCCCACGATTCTTCATTCGCCTGTTCTTTCGTTGTTTGACACAATCACAGGATTCAGTATGCGAAAGCCCATATTAGCCTCTATTATGAGCCTTCTGAGGTCGATCGTTTACTCGATCAATTTGGGCCCCAAGGTCGAGAACTTTGCTGGCGGAGTACTTTTGCAAAAAGTTGGTCTGTCTGCTCTAGTGGACGACCCAACCTTGGCCCATCTAATCGAGTACCTACGGCTCACGCTTTTTGATAAAGCCAACGATACCACCAAACCTCGCACGAAAACGGTGCCCGAAATTCGTGACGAACTTTATAATTTGCTCAGTGGGGCCATAAGGGGTACGCCTCTCAATGTATCGTTGATGTGGTTTGCTTACGCTGACGAAAACGAGCAGGAAATACGGGCCAAAATCGAGAGTGTACTAAGAATATTTGGGGAAAATGGCGAGAATGGCGAGAATGGCAAGGAGGGAAAAATGAACACATTGCTTGTTATGAAGCTTTTGGACTGCGTCGTGCAGAACGTCTACCCGGAAATGGTCAGTCCGTTGGGTGCTGTGTGACTGTCACAGATAATAGGCGATCAACGACATTGAACTTGGTAATGGACGGTTGTGCTTTATGGCTTTCTTGGAGGATTTTTCAACGCTTTATTTCCGTAAATTGACGGTATAACAAGAACTGCCACCGGATCTGAGGATACTACCCATTGATTCACAGAGCTGGTACTCTGATGGCTCAAGGTATCAAATAAGAGATGAGATAACAAACACTAAAGCCGGCCGTTGACCGCTATTTGCTTATTCCAGGAAGATTACCTCGATGAAACTTTTCAATTTCCCACTGCGCTGGGATGAACAGAGGATAAGTGACGCAAGCAAACTATAATAATCATACTGGCGTTATTGGTGTCTCCAGTTATGCTCAGAAGCGTAATTTCGACTATTTGAGAACCGAACCTCGTACTAACACTCTCTTCGAAAATGTCCCTATCAGGTGGACTCGTGGCAGTAATATTAACAACATATATCCTCCCCAAATCTCCAACCAATATCATATCCTGCCCGAATATCCAACCAATATCATCTCAGACTACATAAACCACGGATCCCTCCCCCAATATTCACCCTGTTTGACCTTCCCTACAGTTAATATTCTTGTCCACATATTGCACCCGCGAATCTGCCATAATGCCCTAGTGCGACAGGGCACCAGACCAACCCTTCCACTTTTCTTCCCACATCTACACCACTTTTCCTCGTTATGACCACTCTAGCGGAATTGCAATCCCGCATCGAGGATCCACACGCCTACAACTTTCGGGACCTCTTGACCACACGCGCCACAGAAGCCCCAGAGGAACCCCAGATTCTGAACACCACAGAGCTTTTCGCCTTTGGAGGGGTCTCCAGCTACGCCCGAAACCCGCAAAGCTTCGTCCATCTTTCTGAAACTGGAAAACTGAAGTTGGCACAGCTTTCTGTGCTTTCCGTGCTCAATAGCAACGTTGGGAACGAGGTCCCATTTGGAGATGTGATGGCTGTAGTAGCGCCGTTCATAGGGGATCCACACACACTAGAATCCGTTCTTATATCGATGGTGGATGCTGGAACGGTGAGAGTGAAGATCGACGAGGAAAAGCACGTGATACGAGTAGACGACACGCCGGTACTACGAGACGCATACAACGAAAACAGCTACCAACTAAAAATCCTAAAAGACGACGATCTCATGGTGATGCCTTTGGGCCGTGCCCGGGAGATCCTACGGAAATGGCTCAGGGAGAGCATCGTGCCGGCGAAACAGGAGTTCGACACGTGACCCGTGAAAACATGCTGATGATATATTGACGATAAATGTGAAATCTTCCTCTTTCCAGAAGGCTCACGCGTGCCAGATCTTGGAAATGATGCTGGCCACGCCGCCCTCTTCCTTCTGCTCGATGTCGTAGACGCCGTACGCAGCAATACCGGTGCCAAAAGTCAACAAGTACATGGCGTAGGTGTGGAACGAGCCGTATACTCTCTTGGGGATGTAGTCGATGATACATGACTGGAATCCCGTGTAGCAGTGGAACAACAAGAACGCACACAACGTGGTATCGAGCATCACGGACGGGGTGGATGTGAGGGAAGTGGCCACCAATGGAACCAAACCAGCAGCGACAATTCTCTCGGACGTCCAGTGCAAAGAACCGTGGGTCTTGTGCGCTTTTGGTGGAATATAAGCGTCATTCACTGTTCCAACAATGTCTCCTGGAGGCTGTGGAATGGTCTTGATGCCACGGGCAAAAGCGGCCTTGAGCAAAGGCGACGAGGCTGGCAATCTCGTGGTGAGGCCGACGCGGGTAACAAAGGACATGACGAAATTTGGGGGAAAAAGTGAAAAAAACAGAAAGTCTGGGAAGTCCTTGTGGGTTTTTGGGAGTTGGGAAGTGTAGCCAGTTTTTCGCAGTGTCTTGCTTTGGTTAAGCCAGTCCCGGGGTGGTGCTTTAAATGGAGTACGCGAAAACCCCGGACTTTTCCTTACACATCTTCGCACTGTGATTGGCCGCGCGCTAGGGCGTGTGTGCAGGATGTTTGACCGGGTGCGGTCGCAGATTCGCTCAGTCGTGGAACAGTGTTGCAGCCGGTGGAGAAATGCTCACAACAGTGTGACTCTGGAAAATCATATGAGGATTTGTAGTACGATGACCAGGCTGTTAAAGTGGGATATTGAGTGATGCTGCCGGACCTCCATCAGCACAGACGATATCTCGCCAATCGATAGCAGAACACTTCAATCCACCAAAGATTCAATCCACCAAAGATTAACTAATGGATCGTTGGTGGCGTTGTCGAGATACTTGCCCTTTAATCCCGAATAGCACACAAAAGACGA
This sequence comes from Metschnikowia kunwiensis, assembly GCA_030583255.1. NCBI lineage: Eukaryota > Fungi > Ascomycota > Pichiomycetes > Serinales > Metschnikowiaceae > Metschnikowia > Metschnikowia kunwiensis. The sequence goes on from JAJMHQ010000018.1 coordinate 29,260, forward strand.
AGAAAAGTGTTCAAAGCCTTTGTGGGGGACAGTGAATCGATTTGTACAGACCAGGTAGACTCTTCCGTAGTGGATCGTGATGTCAAAATGATGTCGTTGTCGGAAACTTGCCGCCAACTAGAGGGTCAAAAGCTCAAACTGATCCTTTTCTCTTTCCCACGATTATGGCCATGCTCGACGGAATGTGTATCCAGAACTCCGCGGTGAGAATTGTGGAGAAAAGCGTTCCCCGCTACTCTTCATCTTCATCTTCAAACTCCTCAATCTCAGGGAGCGGCTGTGCGGGTCCGAGTCGCTCCTTCAACACTTTTTCAATAATTCCCAAGGGGCCACGGTAGTAGATCACTTTTGTGAAGCGCTGGATCACGCTCGTGTACCACGAATTGTCGTCGTACTCAAAAACACTGACCTCAGATTTGATCGACCTGCATCTCTCCAACGCTCCTTTGTCTTTGAGCTTTCCATACATAACGGCGAGATTGTCCAAAGTGTTGATGAGAATAGGGGCTACTCTGGCATTGTGGCCCTTATCGTAATACACCTCCTGGACGACTTCTTCCGCCCAATCTACTGCTTTTGTCTTGTACCCCTTTGCCCATAGAATCTCGGAAATATGGGCTTTGATTTCGGCTTCTGTGGCCTGGATGTTTTCCGCATCACAGTCAAAAAGTGGAAATGACGACTGCGTGTTTTCTCCAGAGGCCAATTTCGAGCTGATTTCCGAAACGGCCTTCAAGTTGGCCAAGTAGAGGTTGAGCGCATGTGTCAAGAAGGAATTCTTTTCCTTTCTTGACGCCTTTGATGCCTGCAGCGCATACGTAAACGCCAACGCATTCAAGGATAATATAAGTTCATCGGTAATGGTGGAGTTATCCTCGAGAAGAAACTGGGAATCAAGGCGAATATTGCTGAAGGCGCCCCGGAGCATGTCAATCGATCTTTGTAGGTACACTACTTTTTCCAGTGGATCGGCGATGACTTTGCTCAACACACGGCCGCACTGCGCCATGCGCTCGGCGTCGCCCACCCTATAAAAAAGATCGTCATTGTCGATGACGGATTTCAAAATATAGAGCGAAGTCTCGAGTTCGCCCTTGGCCAAAAGGGCCTTGGAGTACCGCAATAACATGTCAATATAGAAATTGGCAGTTTCTGCGTTTTTCGCCAGCACCAATTGGTCGGCGGTCAAAATAGGCACGGCGTAGTTCCGGCTGCCATCCGCCAACGTCTCTTCAAAGACCAAGTCCGGCTGTGCTTTTTTGGCCATATTAATCAAAAGTCTGCGGTAGTGCTTCACCGCATGGCGCGGGCTTTTGAGCACGTCATCTTTACCGATGGCTTTTACAGCAATAATCTGGTCGTTAACCGCGAGCAGAAAGGGGATGTGCTGGCGGCTGTCCGCGTCTTTGTAAAGAAAAAAAAGCGAGCTGAAACACACCACGAGTCCTCCCAAGTAAGCCCCCACAAAAATGTTGATAATTGTGCCATATCCTCGCACTGCGCCAGCAGCTTTGGGCGAGAGCGATAGTGTGCGGAAGTGGGGCACGTTAAGGGGGCGAATTCTGGAAAAAGCAGGGGGATTTCTTGTTCTGAGCGTGTTGAAAGTACTGGGCCGCGGAAGACGGCAATTGCTGCGGAACATGGTGGTTTTTATGACAGCAGAAGTGGTTTCGGGCTACCGTGGAGAATTCGAGGTGGGGCCAGGCGTGCTGGGGCCGATGCGCGAAAACACAGGCAGGAACAGGGCCAGAAGTAAGCAGTGGCGCTATGAGCCAATCTTGGAGGATGGGCGAGAAAAGTCATGGGAGCTATGATTTGACGCCGGTGGGAAAGGTATCGAGAGAAACACGTTTAGGTAAAAACGGGAAATATCCGTGAAAAGTTTTCTCTGTGTTTGGTGAGTCGCGTTTCGCAGCCAGTGCGTGAAGAGTAGAATGGGTTGATCGTGTCTCTTTGCACTGGTCCTTTTCGTAGCCCCAGGTAGAGCTAGTATTGGAAACTGCAGCTCATTCGACCGAATAAGCGGCGTTTTGATGTGCCAGCCGGTGGAACTGCACCTTTGCATGTATACCAGAGTGTGTTCCAACATATCCAGCTATACTATGCGAACAAGACGAGGTTCAAGCCGAGACAGCAAGCTATTTTCGATAACATGCCATAGTATCCGGATTTCGAGAAAATTTCCAGCGCGGAACTGAAAGTCACCTTCTCGGGTTTTGGCCTCGCCACGGACTCCTCCATATCTTTTCTCAATTCCGCCCAAAGTGCGGACCCTGGCAAATGTGCAATAGCATGGCTATCGCTGGCAGTGTGGGATTCCACTTCAATGGGCAAGTTTCGTTCTTTCCGAATACCGGAATGGGCCGTTCTTTCAATGGTTTTCAAAGGATTGTCCTTTCGGTACGGTTCAATGCGGTTTGTTGTGGAGAAGGGTGGTTTTCCATCAAGGTGGAGCTTTTCAAGCCTTTCAGCGAGGTGGACTTTTTCGCCAGAGTATCGCTTATCATCAAACCGTGCACTAATCTCTGGGACGACCTCGCTCATCATCTGATCTCGGTCGTTGGCATCAGCACAAGTTTCCGCAATCTTGTCATCAGCAATACGCAACAAATTTCCATCCACTGAGCCTGACGCAGTACCGTGGGATCCCCGAATAGTGTCAAGGGCGTTATTGTTGTGGAGTATGGTCCTGTTTGTCTGCACGAATGCGTCGGGTGACGGATACTCTGCCTCTTTTTGCGAAACATGGCTTGTAGGCCTCTTCGTCCGGTTCTTGTGGCTTTCCCCAAACAGTATACCCCTTGACCAGTTCTTGGGACCCTCCATTGAGTATGCACGGTCTAACCAGTTTGTTTGGCTTCCATTCAAATTCAATGTTGTGATTACATCGGGCTGTGGCCACAGGTCGCCCAGCGGTTCCAACGGCCGGTTGCTAGTCTTTTTCTCTCTGAGAAGCAACTCGCAAAAAGACTCCCTCACGGATACAGCCTGTGATGGCTCCAGAACTCTGTCCTTTTTTGGCACGCTTGGTTTCGTGCATGGCCGCAAGGGTGGGTCCCATTCTGGAGAAATTGCCGAAATGTCCGGCACCTTTACTATCCCCAATAGATCCAACTCATCACCCACAGAGTCCGTGACAGATACATCCCACGAATCCGTCTGCTCACTGAAAACCACTAGTCTGAATGGATACACTAAATGCTGCTCAAGCTCAAACTCGGCCACCGCAGACTTGCGAGTATCCAACACTTGCCAGTCCTTGTCCACGAGATAATGCATCGGTTTCTGGTGCCTTTCCAGTGAGCCAGGTCCTATCTGGAGTGCCCCAATTAGGGCGCCAGAAACTGACACGATATATCCGTCATCTGTAGGTGGTTGCAAATGGCCCACGATCTCCACAACATGAGGCATCTCCATCGACGAAAATTCGATCCCCGTGTCTTCGTCGAAACTGCCTTCGTATACTAGATGCAAGTCCAAATAAGTGTTGAGTAGGAACCGATATTCAGCGTCTTTTGGTGCTAGAAACACCATGACGTCAAAGCCCGACCCGTAGTATACGGGAGCAGGTAGCTCAGTAGATTTACCAGGGTTAGTTTCATAAACCACATATTGAATTTGCTTGCCCACTTCTTTTTTCTCTTTACGTACAGTGACGTAAACAGGCACCTTCTCGATCCCCGAAATATGGACGATTTTGATGGGGTAGTGCTGGCCCATTGTTAAGTAGATCGACACCGGCCAATGTCCGAATTCGTACATTTCGCCCAGAAACATGTCGTGACCACTGGGTGGCTCGTCTTTGGAGCCGAGCTGGATTGCAGCAAACTTGGTGTGTCCTATGGAAAATACATGATCACCTGAAGTTTCGGCAGTGTAAAATCCGGTCAATTCCCACACATACGTATCCAACGGAGGTGATACTTCAATATAGATGCCATCTGAGAACTCGAATCTGCTGGCAAGTGGCTGAGGAAAGCTGAGAAATTGATTATGGGGTTGCGACGTGACTACCCCGGGTACATTCGTGAAATAGGTAGCTGTTGAATTGGGGCTGATCTCGTAAGAAGCTGCAAAAACTGCGGTGAAACAGCCAGTGAAAGACACTAGTTTCATGATAATTTTGGACAGGCTGGAGCAGCTATCTCGAAGCTTATATAGCATCATCTGTAAAGCTCACGATCTTTACCCTTTGAAATCTGCTGATTCACTGGTCACCTTCATTGATTGCATTTACGCAAATTCACAACAATAGATTGCAGGTAGAATCTCAAAATTGATGCGACTGACCATGCTGCTCCTGGTAGATCTTATTGCCGTTGTTTTGCCAAGAAATCGAACTTTGGACAATGTTTGGGTGGGTGTGGCATCCAATTACATCATGATTTTCACACGAATGGGCAGCATCAGATCGAGCCGAATTTACCATCAAGATCAAAGATGACCACAGCATGTTTCGTAATCAGGCCAGAAGCAAAAAATAATGCATTTGCTGTGGTTTCACGCTGTCTCGCAGGATGCATTCGTCATTGTTCGTCTCACTAAATGTTCTCAGAGCTGTCCTCACTATTTTGTCTATAATGGGGATTGCATCAGCTGATTATCACTTTTGAAATCTCGTGGATCCGAATCAGTGGCGTATTAGTGCATTGTTCTGCAAATGATAAAGGCGGGTTCTTCACTGGAACTGAAAAATGTAAATATTCCTCAGAAATACAGATGCTTGTGCTTTGCCACCTCCTTATTACCCCATATTGCCTAAGATAGCAACTGTAGAAATATCACCACGAGAGTTTTTCTTTGAAATCTGCCCACTACGGAACATACTTCGTGAGTTCCTGAAGCAGCTCTTTCGCCTGCGTATACTGGATGTGAAACACCAAGCGAACGGTCACCGGCACATCCTTCAAGTTGTTAAAGATGTCTGCCCAGGCGTCCAAAATAATCAGAAACCGAAACACCGCTCTCGCATAGCCGCTGATGCTAGGGTCCGGGACACCACATACATTGTATAGGGTCATGAGCTTGACATTAAGCTGGAAGATCTTGTAAATGAGCCGCTGTGCAATCCCGTTGTCGAGACGGAAATACTGCATCAACTCGGTGGAGTCCAACATCAGCTGGAACATGCTCTCCGCAAAGTCGTATTGCTGCGCAAGCGTGCTCCAAGGCGCGGCCATTTCGGCAGTGTCCATCAAATGGCGTATTGAGTTGAGTCTGTCTCTGAGATAGCTCGACAGCAATTTGAAGTCGGTTTCTTCAAAAACGGTGTCATGGACGTACCCTCGGAGAAGCGCAACAAACTCCACGAGTTGCTGGGACACTTTTTGGGTACTGTTAGTGAGCACAGCGAGACCACCTTCGTAAGTGTAAGGGTTTGCCGCTGAATACAGGCTGTTTCCGTTTCCAGGCAGGCGCTCCGACGCTGGATCGGTACTCATAACGTGTACCGAGCAAGCAGCTGTGGTGAGTAAGACATGAGCCAAAAGAAGGAGAGCCTCTTTCATCTGGTGCGAACTATGATGACGGTCTTGGCCGTAGCCGGGTGGGAGATATATAACTATATATATATATATATATGTATACATACATATATAGTTGGTCTGGCACTAATGAGGGAAGTACTGGACGGCGTTCAGAATTGTGGCTGTGCTCACAGAAGGGTGTACTTCAGGTCTGTGTAGGCCATATCTGACTGTTGACACACTATGGTTGATGTGTCTCTATTTCAGTTCCCTGAATCAGAAAGACTTTCTGAAACATGTTCTTGTTAAGCTTAAAGTTACCCATAAAGCTGGGCCATGATACTCCTTTCCAGCTTACATTTCTTCGATGTATCTCGTTTCATAGCACTCCATTGACTCACCTGGAAGCTCATCTTACACCGAATTCCACAGAGCAAAAATTTCCCAGAAAAACGACATTCCAGCTGTTGTTTCAGTTTATATCTTACTTCGCACCATCCACGTAAAACTGGCCCAAAGCTTCGTCGCAATGGGGCCTAAGTTTGCAGCCGCGCTCCAACCGTAGGGCCAGAACCGCCGCGCCTTGACATTTCCATCGCTGCAGTCTCACAGATAAGCCGGCACAGTGGCCCTGACTTGTAAGCCAGCTTCTTTCACTCAGTATTGGTGATCTCCCAAAGTACACTAGACCGAGACCCGCCCAACTGCAAGCTTGTTCCGCCAAATAGATGGATAGAAAGGCTCTTATTTCTTTGGACCGAAAAACCTCACATTAAAGAAGCCGTCGCGGGGCCCAGTGCGTATCCAAGGCATAATACTAATCACACAAATTCCACCAATTTTCCAGTTTTCACTTTTTGCCCTATTCCAGAACAACCCCCAATGATGGAATCACATACCACGCTGCGATCGCCGTTCCGCCCCGGGATCTCCATCGTTCACAGACTCGTCACCAACTGGCTCCTCACAGACCCTAACTATGTGATTAGTGATCACAAAAACTTGAAGAATTACCAAGTCCAGCACTACCTGGACATGCGTGTGTGGTACCTCTGTGGCGGGCGTCTACGCACCGTCAAAAAAGCACCTCTAAATGTCTTGGTGGCACTCGTAATGTTGGTTTCTGGCATTCTATATTTCGTGTACGAGGCCGCGTGGACGTGGCACAAACTCAGCCCGGGCGTAGTGATTGTATTTGCGTACTTGTGGGTTTTAGCGGGTGCTTTTTTCGTAAAATCTGCCACGATGGATCCGGGCATCCAGCCCCGAAACCTCCATGTACCATTTGAGGTGGGCTTTTTGGCCCGCACAAACGGGCCGGACGAGTATTTCAACACCGTATCGCTACCCTATATTTCTGACGGCGTCAGTGGCGTTACCGTGAAGTACTGCCCCACGTGCCATATATGGCGAACGCCTCGAATGAGCCACTGCGGAGTGTGCAATGGGTGTGTGCTGAACCACGACCACCACTGCGTATTTCTCAACAATTGCGTGGGCTATCGAAACTACCGGTATTTCCTCTGGTTCTTGCTCACCTCCGTGTTGTTGAGCGTGTACTTGGCGGCGTTTTCGTTCGTCCACTGTGTCTACTACAGACTGCATCACGTGACCAGCCACGGCGCCACCGTTTCCTCCTTTCGGGGCTCCATTGCCCACTCGCCCGTGGCGTTTTTCCTAGCGCTCGTGGGGTGTGTCGGCGGTGTCTACCCGCTAATGCTTCTCTGTTTTCACGTGTTTTTGACTGCGAACAATTTGACCACACGCGAGTATCTCAACTACGTGCGGCCGCTGGTCGATTCAGACGAGAAATACGTCAATGTTTTCGATAAAAAGAGCGTGGTACAGAATCTATGGTTGACGTGGGTGGCCACGCCACTGGGAGTATCGTTTCTACGGCCTACGGACGCGTACGTGGCGGGGGACTTTTCGAAGGAGGGGCTCCCAGCGTTGCAGTCGTTCGAGAAGTAGCGGGGGCGTTTTGACTAGCTCTGTATTGTGCGTTGGTTCAGTTTTACGCGGTTGAATGGGAAGTCGGTCCTACAGTGGTGGAGAGATCTGTACTATATGGCTCGTGGACAAGATATTGCATGAGTGGCTGATATATACTACATGGCTAGTGGATACGAGACCCATATTGCATGGTAAGTGGATACGAGATTCATATTGCATGGTCAGTGGGTGAGAGATTCATATTGCATGGTGAGAGATGCTCAGTCATGGCTAGTGGAAGAGAATATTGCATGAGCGGATAAAAGATTCTATTCATGGTTAGTGGACAATGATCTGTGTTAGTTTTAGTAGATAAGTTTAACACAGTGTTGGTGAATGAAGATCTATACGTTATGGCTAGTGGATAATAGATACAGAGCGTGGCCCAAGTGCGGCTCCACTGCTGTGAATAATACGTTAAAATTGGGCTAAAGTATCGAAAAAGAATCGAAAATATATGGATCAAGAATACGCAGAAGTCCTTCTAATTTCGTCCTCACTCCTCCTGCAATCTTGAATACATCTTCTCTCCACCATGTTCGCTCTCCTTCATTGTAAAGATCAGAATTGATGGTCTACTTTCTTCTTTTCCAGGGCCAATCGACCAACAGGCCCCAAAAAAAAAAACCAGCTAGGCCCTAGATTCGCGTCAATCTCAAAAGACGCACCAGCTAGGGCCGCAGCCGCACCCGCGTTTTGTGCCATCTAGGCCCTGATCTGCCATGTAACTAATATTCTCCCAAGCAGTTCCCCACAAAAAAGGGTGTGATCCATAAAAGAACCAAATATCCACGCCCGCCTCGCCCAATGGAGCCCCCAAATCTCAGAGAGATTCTTGGCGTGACGCCGTTTTTCCACTTGGTCCCAAAACAGGACCTCGCTCCACTAGTCTCGTTCGCTCGCGTCCATCCAAAACCACTAGAACCACGGGATTTTCTCCCCTCGCAAGCTGGGGAATTGGTGGATATTGTCGAAAAGGACGATGGCACAAACTCAGAGTCCGTCGACGGCTTGTTGCGGCGGCTTCTGGCGAAATTCCGTGGTTTTGACTGCCCTGAACTAGATCTGCTCACGTTCAAGCGACCGGTGATTGCCGGGGAAAGTGACAAAACACCCGAGATGCCCAAAACCCTGAAGATATTCAATGGGTTGGTTTCGCCTGGAGACTGCGTTCCAGAGAGTGGCCTTGTAGAATTCGGAGACGACCTAGATCTCTGCGATTTTGCCCAAGATCGGCTAGATCTCCTAAATGGCACCGAGAGCCAGGACCAGATTTTGCAGCACATGAACTTGTATAAGCAAAAGTTCGATCTGGAGCTTGCACGTAGTACGAGAAAGAGAACCCACCGGGCAAACACGGGATTTTCACGAATCGCCAGGCGTAGAATCACACTCGACCGGTCCAAACTCAAGAATTCCAGACTAATTGCTTTGTATGGTCTCGTGGATGAAATCACAGATGATATTTCGGCTGAGGTGCTGGCAGAAAAACGCCTAGTGATCACAACAGAAACCCACGGATTGGTGCTTACTGCGTTGGGTCTACGAGAAATCGGTAAGCACTTATCAGATCTAGTGGAATCTCTGAGCATAGCTGATTGTGATGCTGATTACCTCAAGGAAATCCAAGGGCTATGTCTCAACACGATCCGCTACGGAAACACCCCAGAAAATGACCGCAATAGCCGTCTCTACCGGTCCTTAGGGGCCACCTCTTTACTATTGGTGGTGCTCAACACAAACTTGCAGAACAGAGAGCTATACCTCCAGTCTTACACCGACACTGTGGTGGAGTTTCTTGTGGATACCGTACCGCAAATTACCGAAAAAGACACTCTCGTTGGTGACGTTGTCGAGTGTTTGGAGAAGTTGTCCATACAATTGACTTTATCTTCGGCAGATGACCACACTTTGACTCAGGTCGAGTACATGTGCATCAATGCGATTTTCAGGCTGCCCAATTCAGACGACTCCAGCCAATTGCGTGATTCCTTGGTCCTGATTTTGACAGGAATCTTAAAAACATACCCGGGCCAAAGGCGGTTTATTGTCAACGAAATGTTGTCCAACATCACCAAGCTAGCGCACCACAAGGGCTTGCCCCGCCAGATGCAAATATCACACGGCGTGAGCGTGCTGTTTTTCACGGTGTTCCTCGTCGACCTCATTCAGAGCTTTGATGCTACAGAGCTCCGGAAAGATGTAGCATCTTTTCTTGCATTGCCCCAGAGTGACAATCCCCATAGTGCGTCGAATGTTAAGAGGGGTCTCGTTTTGGGCCAGATCTCGTCGGTTATGGAAGAAACGTCCAACACAGCAGAACAGGTGGCAGAGTACTTTCTTGGCAGAATCACTCCTGCTGACTCCGTCCACAAGGCAGTGTTCACGGGATTGGTGGAAGAATTGTGTGCCATGATGCTGAATCCGGAATACCCCGGAGCGGAAACGGTCGTACTGACTATAATCCAGAAAGCTATTTCGGCAATGGAAGCTCAAAAGATCCCCGCACCGGAGGAGCCTTTTGCTCTAGGGCTCATAGGCAAATTCGGCCAGCAGTGTCTTGAGTTGAAGATGCGGAATAGGGAGGTATTGAAAATGGGTGAAAAGTTCGGAGATTTAGCGAGGGTGTCTGAGTGCCACCAGGGCATTCTCTACCATCTCAAGGAGCACTCGCCAAAATCAATTTCTGGAAATCCCTCGTTCCAGTTCCAGCTCTTGAAAACTCTTGTGTTCTATAAAAACCTCTTGGACGACTCGGTGGTAGACAAGAACCAGCGTTTCACAGTGATCTCGAAAGAAGTCCTGCGATTGTCACACGATTCCATCAATCTTACACATGTGTTGGATAAGTATCTTGCGGTCTTGACCAACGACGTCTTTCCCTCGCCCAAAAACCCAGATGCCAATCCGAACAGCATGTATCGACTGCTCATTCTTGCCACGACTCTCGACAAATTGTACGCTGATTTCCTCGCCGCGCTTACTGTGTGTTTGGAGTCCAGCAAAGTGAAACTAGCGGCAAAGGCTATCCGCGTGCTCTCGCCGCTAGTGACTCAAGATCCCAAAATTTTGCTACATCTGAGAATCAACGCGTCGATCACGAAAGTGCTTTCCGCAGGCTCGTCGCTTTCCAAGGACGCGGTTATCGAGCTTCTTGGCCAGTACATGTTCTCCAGCAAGGACCACCTTGCAAAGTACTACGTGCTGATCGGAAACAGGGCCGGTGAAGACGGGATAATGGTCCGGAAGAGGGTCATGAAAATTATGCGGGATGTCTTTAGCCATGCCGAAGAAGTGGATATCATGGTTTTTGCTGCCTCAAAAATCCTTAGGCGGTTGGAAGACGAGGAGACATCCATTGTGGATGCTTCCAGGGTGGCCTTGAGGGCCGTGTTTTTTGACCCGGAAAATACAAAGCAAATTGCGGAGGTGATGGTGGAACTTATCAACTCTGGCCGCGACGTCAAGCTTTTTATGGGCTTCGTTCACCACGAGCTCCGATCTCCTCTGAGAAAAGAGCGTTTTGAGTGTTTGAAGAAACTTTTCGACGAAGTCTTCAATCGTGCGGTCGATACTGCTGACTCGTCCGAGATAGAAAAGGCAGAAAAAGCCTTTGCGTTGATTGCTGCATTGGCAGAATGTGACCCTAGCTTGGTGGCCCAGGACCAGTTGGTTGCGCTTCGGCCCTTTTTGGTGGAAGAGATGTTTGATAGAGAGCTCATGTGCCTCAGTTCACTCAGAATTCTAAAGTTGGCTCTACCTGGGATGAAGGCGCTCCGCCCAGAATACGTGTCCAAGACAAACTCCATCTTGCTCAAGCGACTCACGAAGTTCCAGATACACGAGCTCCACGAAGCGGTGCAGATTATCGAGGCTTTCTCCCAACTTTCGGGAAACTCGCCATTGATCAAAGCTGCGATATCTTCGATGAGAATCTTGTGGCCCTCAGTGCTTCTGGGAGATAAGATACCACAAGCGGATGCTTCAAAAGTGCGAAAAGTGATCCATTTGCTTGGGTGTTTTGGCAGTTACTGCAACTTCGAGCACCTGCGAGAGCTTTTCCTCCGGTCGCACGTCGGATTGCGTGTCAACGAAAGCGTGGTCAGTCTTGTTTCCCGATATTTGCTATACTTCTGCCAGCCCGAAATCGAACTTTCGACCCGGGTCGCGGCACTCAAGAACTTGTTGTGCGTTGCTGCCAGCCACCCCCGACTCTTTCTCTCGGAGCCCATTTTGGGTGTTCTCGATAGGGAGCTCAGATCGAGCTCGCAGAAATCGAAGCTCGAGATCGTCAAGGGCCTCACTGCGTTTTTGCAGAAAGAGGACGAGAACTTGGCGAAAAAGAACGAGGACCTCGTCAAGTCATCCAAAGACATGGAGGTGGCCAGGTCGGACTTTTTCGCCGACGGTGCCAGTGTTGTTGACGGTGTGTGTTCCAGTGTAATACAGCGGTACATCGATGTGATTCTTGGGCTCTGTGTCCAGGACGCCTCCGAGGTCGGTGAACACTCTGTGTACTTTCTTTGTGTGGTCACGAAATTGGGATTTGCGAACCCCAAGCTATGTATCTCCACGGTCATTGCACTTGAGGCGTCGCCCAAGAAAACCATCAAGAGAATCGCCACGGAATTGCATGCTGAAATCTTCGAGAAACACGAGTCGCTCGCAGACAGAAACTACGTGGAGGCCATCCGGATGGCATGCCGCTACCTCCAGCACATCGAGAACGATGCCCACCTACGAAATCATCTGTTTTTGCGTGCAGTCTACCGTGTGATTAACACTACTTACCTGGCGAAAAAGAAGTTCATTAATTCTACCGTCAGGCTCTTCCGCGTGAACATGGCAACAAAAGACCTCACAGGGGCCATTGCCGAACGTGATACTGCGGTCTTTTTGGCGTTGAACTTGCTGGTGCTCAATTTCACGACTATGGAGGAAGTTTGCTTAGTATTGTTCCACTTGAACAGGTTCATCACGGGGGAGGGCATTGACCTAGCAGAACGGGTGTCGATGACTATTGGCTCTGTGGACGGAAAGGGAATGTCTGTGGCGAACTTACAGCTTCTTTTCGTCTTCCTGCAGACCGTGCTTGCGTTCATACTTTTGAAGCAAACGTTGGTAGCGTCGTACTGCGTTCGGCCAGTAATGATGGACGGATACAGGCCCAGCAAGCCAGACATGGAGTTGAGGCAGCCACCGAAAATCGTTGCTTTTGTTGACTACCCGCTTGGTGAGCTTAACTTGGAGATGAAATTATCCAGTCCAGGCTCGTTTGGGGCCATGTTCACAAGGTTGGTACAGGCAACCAAAACGTTCACAATGTGATCAGACTTGGATAGGGAAGAGGACTTTTAGCGAGAAAAAAAAAGCGAAATGAGAGCCTTTCCAATTCAAAGCGCTTGATTGTCGGCTCAGATCGTTAAAATATGTCGTTTCAGATCATGGAACTGAGACCCTTTCTGTTCTTCTTGGCTGGCTAAACAAAGTCAATTCGAACAGGACCCATATCGTTGAACAGCAAGTGAACTATCCAAGCGACATTTTCCCTAACCTCAAAGTCCGCATCAGTCAGCCCCCGTCGCTTTCGATCGCTACGGTCGGGCTGAGGTACGGGTTATACCGAATGTGGTGGCCGTTCCGGAGATATATCTTCATCGGCACGCCATGTTTGGCCAATCTCCGCTGTCGCCTCTGCTTTGCCAAGTCCTCTAGCGGAACGTTCCAGATCGACTCGTCTGCGTCGTCCGCATCTTCGTCGTCCCTGAACACACCCTTGTTTCTGGCTATATCAAACAGCTTTATTTCTGCCGCAAGCGTGGCGCTCCGAGTCTCCCAGTTGGCAAATTTGTCGAGAGTTTTCTCCATTTCGCGGATCGTCGCCCGCCGTTTCCACGCGAGCTCGTCTGTATCGTTCCGGTCATTTATCACCGTGAGTTGCGGCAAATGCTTGTGCCAGTCGTGCTGCCGGAGGAGCTCGAGCAGCGTTTTGAGGTTGTCCATCTCGAAATATATGCGTCCGCGGTCTGTGACGGTGCGGGACTTCTCGTCCTTTTTCATCCGCCGATGGAACGTCTCATACACGTCGTCGGCCAACGGATCTAGGGTGTTTTTCCTGCGGCGACGCGGCAATTTCGCCTCTTCTTTGCGGATTTCCGTGCTCACCGCAAGTGACTCCGGAGGCGCCAAGAAGTCCTGGCCAAAGTACACGTACGGGCTTTCCGTGGAGGCTTTTCTGCGGGTTTCTATGCGAATGCGCCCATCTTCATGGAGAAGCCGGTTGACGTTGTCGAAGTTGTAGAGCAGCGCGGCGTTTTTCGCGTGTGAGTCGCTCAGCCGGAGCTTCCGCCGTTTCGGGGTGCCGGACATGACCTGGCGGCAGTTTTGGCGGAGGTGCTGGGGTTTCGAGCTTTTTGAGTATTTCAGTTTCTAGCGTGGAGGGCCAAAGCCTGGGGCCAGTCGCGGGGCCGTCGCGGGGCCAGTGGACGAGGCGCGGCTTAGGGCCAGGCCGGGCCCGAAGTGCCAGTGGTGCCACGAGCCTTAATCTTTGGAACTAGATTGCAGTTGGCTTTTTGCGAAGTGAGCCCGTCGAATAAACATGGGAGTGGTTGAAGGTGTATTGGAAAATTATAATAGAAATAAGTAATGGAAGAGTGTATCACTAGGCAGTGATGCGTGGTGCAGGCCTAGGGCCTAGAGCCTCAGCAGACACATCGCATGATAAAGTGTAATAGTTGGGTAGAAGCAATTCGAAAACACACGAGCATTATCTCTTGATGGTGGATATGGTAAATAGTGATTTGAGACGAAAAAGGTGAAGAAAACAAAAAACCAAAAAAGTCCACCCCAAGGTTAATAACCCAATGTGTTTCCCCTTTTTCTCCACTGCCGTGCCCCAGCTCACGCGAAGCAAGTGGGGCGCGTTCTCGCGCACGTAAAATAATATCTCCAGCCATACTCAGCCATACCTCAATTGTCCTTCATCCGAAAATACACCTTCACCAGAACATGGACATTCGGCAGCGAGACACCCACAGCCAGGGCGCCGACCGCGGCCTGGTCTCGCGGGACTCGCAGTCCACCGCAGTGGGCGAGATCTCCGATAGAACCGCAGATCACGGTTCAGACTACACCCCGGATTCTCGCTCAGATCATAAGCGGACCCTCAGTGAGAGACCCTACGCGAGTTCTTTCTCCAGATTCTCCCGGATCGTCCGGCCCCGCCTTTTCCTCGCCCTTGCGGCATGCTGGCTCCTCGTGATCCACGTGTTTGAACGTGTTCGTTTCAAAAACGCCATGGACGCGTGCCAGTGGCGTAAATGGGAGAACTGGTCTGGAGAGCAGGCGCTGGTGGAGCCACATAGGGTGGCTTTTATTGCAGATCCGCAGCTAGTGGACGACCACACGTACCCAAAACTCCCAGCTGTGCTCAATTACTTGATTCGCCGGATGAGCGACAATTACCACCACACCAACTACCGGTATTTGCAGCAGATTCTCGATCCACACACGACGATCTTCATTGGCGACCTTTTTGACGGCGGCCGCGACTGGGAAGACGCGCCCTGGCTCGAAGAGTACCGCCGGTTTTGCCGGATATTCCCCGAAAACGCCCACAGACAGTCCATCCGGGGCTTACCCGGAAACCACGACATAGGGTTCCAGACGGTGAAACCGGCCATCAAAGAGCGGTTCGCCGCGTATTTCGGGGAAGCGAATCTCGCTTACGTGCTAGGAAATCACACGTTTGTTCAGATGGACACGATTTCACTCATGCACGACGACCCAGAGGTTAATATGGCACCGCGGGAGTTTTTGGAACATTGCAAGGCTCTGCTTGACCCGTCGCTTCCCCGCATATTCCTCACCCACGTGCCCCTATACAGAGACCCAAACGTAGAGTTGTGTGCCGCGGGCAGAGAGTCCAAGAAGCCATTTCCACTCATGCGCGGAATCGAGTATCAGACCGTGATCGACTACCCTTTTTCGGAGGACATTTTGAAGAACCTTGCCCCGATTTTGGTCTTCAGCGGCGACGACCACGACTACTGCGACACGACCCACGTGGACTATGCAGACAACACCAGGCATTTGGCACGCGAAATCTCCTGCAAGACGAATTCTATGACCAACGGCATCAAACACCCCGCCTTCCAGCTTCTTTCGTTGAACAATCCTCAGAACGGAAACCACGATAGGACGTACGAAACCATCATGTGCTACTTGCCCAGTCCGTACTTGGGGGTGAAGGTGTACTACGCCATTCTTGCCGTGAGTGTCGCCTTTTTGTATGTGTGGATCCATCTTCCACACAAAATCACCGGACTTTCCAGAGGTTTCTTGAAGCCGGCCACGGGCCTCAGCGTAGGGGAGAAACGCGTGTCTTTTTATGGTCATTCGGGTGCCCTTCTTGCGTTTGTCGTGTTCGTCCTCTCCTGTTATAACCCAATGTGAGGCATATTTTGGGAACTTTCTGGGTGTTTTTTTGGAGATTTTGTTTGCTTTTGGGTGAGTGTGCATCTGTTCGTACACTAGTAGTATACTTGTTGTATACGTTTGAAAAGTCGTGTATACTTGTTGTATACTTGTTTTTCACTTCTGCCTCTTTCTGTTGTATACTTTGTGGGTACTTTTTTCCTTTCGTTTTTTGCATCCTTCCTACTTTCGCCCAAAAATCATCTCCATGTACGACGGGCTGAAGTCCGTCCGCTTGGAGATATACTGCCGCACAGTCGAGAGCTTCAACGTGGCCAAATGACCCTCTGTAATCAAGGAGTTGATCAAGTTGGGCTGCACCGTGAACAAGTTGCTGATTTCTCGCAAAATCTGGAACCGCTCGCTGAGCTCCGCGATGCCCCACGACTCGATCACCGACTGGTATCGGATCACGTCCTGCGTAAGCACGATGCCGCCGGTGGAGTTGACGCCAAACTTCTTGAAGTGGTCGAGCAACAAGTTCAACAAAATCATGCCGATTTTGATCAACACGTTGTGGAGGTTTGCGTCGTTCAAGTCACGCTTGGTGAGCGCGTGCAAGTGCACCACGAAGTCCGAGAGCTCCTCGCACACCTCGGTGTAGTCCTGGACCGAGTCGATGCTGTCGCAGATGAAGTCCTTTTTCTTCTGCTTCTGCAAGTAGTGCGAGAACCGGGCAGTCACAAACTCCACCAAGCACTCGAGGATCAAGTTGAGCGACGTCTCGCACCGCTGCACGAAGCTGTTGGTGAGGCTGATCATGCGACTGCGCACTGCGGGGTTGTTCACCGTGCACGGAAGGATGATTTTCTTGATGCACGACGAAAGAAGCAACAACACCTCGCTGGTCAAGTTGAAGATCTTCAAGTACTCGAACTGCGGGTCGCCCGCCGGCGGAGATGTAAGTTCCGCCTTCGCTCTGTCGTATGCCACTTCGAGCCCTCCTCCAACGTAGAGGCCGCCAAAATCAAGCACCAACATCTCCAAGATTTCGAGCGAGAGCTCGGGCGACTTTGCGGGCGCCAACTCGAGGATCCGCGCCACAGACTCGATTGCCATTTTGAGCACCACGCGCGCATCGGTGATTTTGATGAGCGCATCGGCTTTCATTTCTGGCGTCGACTCCCGGTGCAACCCGTCGGGCAAATGCACCTTGACGAAGTCCTTGAACTTGTTCAAGCGCCGCTTGTCGACAAAAAGCAATTTGCTGCGTTCCTGATGCGGCTGCTGGGTTCCCACCGCGGTCATGTTTAGCACGGCAGCGTCGTTTTCGTGCTCCTGGAGCCGGGCTTCGAGCTCCTTGCGCAGAATGGCCCGCTCGTTCTTGGCCACGAAATCCTGTGCAATCCCGTAGATGAGGTTCTCGAGCATCTCGCGCTCGAGCTTGAAAAACGCAGTATCTGCTATGTACTCGAGGAAAAGATCGTGGTAGCACTGGTCGAGCGTGGCGCCGATCTCGTTGCTCTCGTCAAAGTCGTTGGCCACGAAAAACTCCTTCATGTCTTTGGTGAAGTCGCCCACCAAAACGTACAACGCGTGCAAAACACGCACGTGTGCAAGTGGTCCTGGTTGTTGGGAATACAGCAAAAGTGTGGACACACGGTTCTGGATCATCTGCGCATACACGCGCTGGACCATGATTTTCAAGACCGGCACAGGTGCCTCGAACACCTGTTGCACTATGCGCGCCTGGCCCTTCACGGAAACCTTGAGTTTATAGAGAAGGTGGTCCGTGGCCTCGTTTTCGAAGATGTTGTGGACCTGCGAGTCGGGATCCGCGAGTTGTTCCCACACGGCGTCGTCGTCGAGAATCGAGAACACGTCCTCGTCGTCGGACGCGTCCTCTAGAAATAGATCCGATTTGTTCATGAACGCAGAGACTACGGAACTTCCGCCGTTGAAGTCAAACAAAACACGTGCGATTTCTGCCATTTCGTCAAAATCGTTGTCTTCAGAGGCAAGCTCGAAACGCTCCACGAGCGCCTGTTCCATGGTCTCGCCGTATTTCTCGATCGTGGTGACACATTTAGCAACTTTCGGGAGGTTGCCGATCAACACGCTGATTTTCTTGGCCAACACCAAGAGATTGTTGACCGTTTTTGCGCACTTCATCTTCAGCGCCAGGTCGCGCGCCGTGCGCAACTTCTCCAAGGGCTCGTATTTTTCCTTGGTGTAGAACCCGTGGTAGCTCCGGATGAGAAAGATGGTCTCCACCAGGCGGTCACGTGAGTTGGTGATTTTGTTCAACGCCTGGTTCAAGGGGTCGATTTTCTGCGTGATTCCCGAGATCTGCGTGTCCAACGTGTCGAACTGCGCCACGATCTGTTCCACCTCGGACGAGAGTTTTAGCACGTTTTTGCTGTGACTCAACTCGTACTCGTCGACCTGTTTAGCCGCCACTTCCCTCCGTTCCTGTGCTTCATCCGCTAGCTGCTTGAGGTGTCTTAGTGTGGACTCGAACGTCCGGATGTACGGTTTCGGATCGAGGTATTCTAGCGAGTTGACTTCGGCGCCTTTGAGGATATGGTCCTTGCTCAATTCTTCGATGAAATCGTTGGGCGTGAGCCCATCGAGGAAGTTGTCGATGCTGAGGAGCCGGCGCACGTCGTCCTCGAGGTCGTAGATGGCGAAGCTCATGGAAGGTGTGAAAAATGGCGAATGTGGGACTGTTGGTAGGTTGGTTTTGGTGTGGAGTTATAGCGAGTGTTTGGCAGGCGCGCGGGCCGGGCCAAATAGGGCCAAGATGGGGCCAAAAATTAGGGCCAGGCGCGAGACAAAATTAGAGAGGGAAATATGGGACAGAAACGAGGCGGATATTGCTGAAAGTGTGTTTTCCGACGTAGGGTGGAGTGTGTGACGAGATCATGATTTTGTGATTTTTGATTTCCACGCTTTTTGGTGAAAGTGCCAGTCCTATCAATTCCGAGAAGCACTATCGCGTAGGGCCATAGATGAGTCTCTGAGTGTGGACCTTAGAGTAGTGAAAAACGTGCCATTTAAGACTAAAGGAAAAATCACTGTAATATGGCACTTCTGAATATTACTGTCTAATACGCCTGCCCCGGTGATGTCCCCTCAACATGCGATGCTGGGACCTGCCATTCGAGAAGAGGCTACGTTGATTACGGTGGCTGCTAACTTGGACGTAAAAGTTGAAAATGTGGGCATTATTGGCGGTTTTGTTGAGAGTGGATAAGCTGTCCGTACCGACAGATCTGATCCGCATCAATCCCTTGCAACAGGCTTGATCAAATGTTTGGCCAGTGCGTGCATCTGGCGAGAGAAGTGATGAAGAATATCGTGAGATCCCACAGTGCTACGTTTCATGGGAGGTTAGCTCCTTACGATAAACGTCATAAGTTCGGTTTGTTCGAGCGGTTTAGACGTGTGAACTTCGCTTCTTTGCTCCTTTTGTTCAGCATGTTCGCCATTTTCTTCCTGTAGATGGGTTGAATGATAGTGCAAAATTGGAGCAGCGGTGAGGAAAGATCTGGTGGAGAAACCTGGCTAATTGAGGAGATTGCAGCTAACTCAAACCTATCGAAGCGCTGGACCACATTTTTGGTCAACTTGCGTGCCCTTGGCCATCGTCTACTTTGTAGTGAATCTCTGGCTGGTCCTTTTCGCAACCGGGTTCCAGCCAAACTCTCGTAAAGACATCAAAGTATATATTTAACGACAATAAAGGGCTATATGACAATACATTCACTTTGTCACACACTGATATGATGCCGTTTCCATTATTCTCTGTCTGTGGTACTACCGCGATCTCATGCCAGTTGTCTTCTTCCAGGTTTGTTCCAGAAGTGTTTATTCTCGGTACGGAATTTTGTAAAATTTTGCATCCGTTGAATAATTCCCACCTTTACACATCGATGCGGTACAACGACGGAACTACGGGCTGGGGCCAAAAGTGGCACAGCTTAACAATTACCATCCACTTACAAATGATCCTCCATGCTGGTTTTAAATATACAAATTAGAGATAAGCCTGAAACAGCGAACTCCCATCAGACACCAATAGCCGCTCACGTGACCTGCCCACCAACCGTCACATCAGCCAACCGAAAATACTTCTCGTTCTAGCATCGCCTTCTCGCTCATATCTTGGGTCTCTTCAATCGTCCCGCTACTCCCCTTCACTCTCCTACACTCTCAGTTGCAAGCACGTACGATAACTATACACTAGATACACTACCATACACCTCCACACGCTTAAGCGTTGAGCTTGAAGGTGGTGTGGCACTTACCACAGTACTGTCTGTCGGCGTGGTTAGCCATGAACACACCAGCACCGCAGGTAGGACACTCTCTTCTCAATCTCTCGACGTTTCCGTCGTTGTCCACCTTGTAGTAGGTCAACACAGCCAACTTGTGCTTTCTGTGCTTGTGCTTGATCTTCTTGGGGGTGGTGTAGACCTTCTTCTTTCTCTTTCTACCACCACCTCTCAATCTGAGCACCAAGTGCAAGGTGGATTCCTTCTGGATGTTGTAGTCCGACAAGGTTCTGCCGTCCTCCAACTGCTTACCAGCAAAGATCAATCTCTGCTGGTCAGGAGGAATTCCCTCCTTGTCCTGGATCTTGGCCTTGACGTTGTCGATGGTGTCCGAAGACTCCACCTCCAAGGTGATGGTCTTACCGGTTAAGGTCTTGACGAAGATTTGCATACTGGCTTGTCTGCAATTGAAAAGTGCTTCTTTCGTACCAATAAGAATGGGGAGAAGAGAGTAATTTTTTTCGGTTTTCAGTGAAGCCTTTGGCGCGGGTGTTCTGGGCCGCGCACGCCCATGTGGCTAGGGCGCAAGCCCTGGGAGGATGCGGAGGTCACGTGACTGAGGACAAGCAGTGGTCATCGCCGCCATGCCCGGCGGAATTGGGGCTGTTGGTTGTTTTCGTTATGCCGGTCTTCTCGGCATCGCACCCTGTTTTAAGAAGTCATTTGTCTTTGTAGTCCATGTTGGCCTCCGCGGTTTCGCAGCCGGTCCCTAACTTGCCAGCCCGCCCAGAGCATATTAACTGAAGACATCGAGTGAGGAGCTAAGGCTGGGAAAAGTCCTATTTCCTTGTGCCTCTGCTCGCTATCCAGGTTCATATGAACCTATAAATAATGATATATATATAAATATTATAATATAATTACAGGCGTGGTGCAAGTTCTTGTCTGTATTCATAGAGTTTTGGTCGTGGTATAGCGACTCCCTTGATACGATTTTTGTCTTTGAAATAAAAACACAATCAGATCCCGAGGTTAATTTTATTTCCATAACACGACAACCTTAATTTTCTCTTTTCTATCATCTTCCCTTTTATCCTCTTCTCTATCCTCTTCTCCATCCTCTTCTCTGTTTGTCTTGCCCTCTGCCGCTTCACCGCAACCAGCCACTCGCGCTTCCCCAGATTGCGAAATTGCTCCATATTTGTACTGACAACCAGCCATTTCAAATAGGCCCCGAGTTTCGTCCAAAAGTGTTTTGGAGTAGGAGTAGCACGGGCTTATTCTGAATTCGTCATCCGGAAATACGTGACCGGGCAGTATTGGAAATATCTCCCTATTCCTGCTCCGCAGACTACTCTGCCTCGTATTAACACTCTTTATATTACCTATAATAGACCCACCATACCCATAGACCCACCATACCCATAGACCGACAGATCCACCGAGATAGACCAAAATCCAAAATCCAAAACCACATGTCTCTACTAGGCGACCGTGTGCTACGGAACCGGAACCAGCTCTACGGAACAACGCCCGAGTCAGAGCGCAAAGTATGTGCTCGTGCTTTGTCATATAGTGAGACACGCTCAAAAAAGTCTCTGGCAAGTTGGGACGTCAGGCGGTGGCTCCTGCTGCTATTGTGTGACTGTTTCTGACACTGCAGATTCTCTTGAGGTCTGAGGGAGCAAATGGAAGTTACGGTGAGGTGCACGAGCGCAGTATAGAGACATCAGCATCCGCTACTCCATTTTCTCCCCTTTTTTTGCCGGTTTTTGCCGTTTTCGGCCATTTTTCAAAAACTTAGTACCAGTCGTCGTCCGACTCGTCCTTTTCGGTCGCCCCCGCTCGCGCAACTGTGCCCGTATTGATAGTCCTTCGAGATATGGCTCCACATTGGATGAGTCTCGTCTCGAACGCAGAAAGTGTAACCGCCTCTTCAGATCCGCCAATGCCCTCAAAGCCTACAATCCTAGCGATTTCCTGGCCACGGCGGTACACGACCACGAATGGAAGCACCTTGATTTTCAACTTCGCCACGAGAAAAGACCCGTTTTCCGCTGGGAGGGCGAGCACTTGCAAAGCGAGGTGTTTCTCTGCGAGCAATGCGAGTTTTTCGTTCATGACCTTACATTTGGGAAACGTGGGCTGGTGAAAATGTACTACGGCCACCTCCGTGCGTACAACAGCGTCCATCAAGTCCTTTTCTGACGCTAGAAAATTGACCCTTCCGACGTCTGTTCCCAAGACATCCGCCGCCCTGTCGATGGAATGGATCTCCAGTTTCAACTGCTGGAGCCGCTGCTCCTTGTACTTGGCGAGAACGCCATCCTCGTCCTCCAACTCCTCGAGCATTTCCAGCAAAGAGTCGGAATCGGAATCGGGCTCGTGGTCACGTGCCGCGGCGCCCTGCAACTTGGCCTCCTGGTACTTCTCGATGTAGTCTGTCAGCTGGCGGTCCATGGGGTGTTTGGAGGGGCGTAATTGCGGGAGCAGGCTGAAGGAATAAAGCCTGGGCAAGATATGGTGGTTCCTGTTGTGGTTCAGAAATGGACGTTCCAGGCCACTGTTCAGGGCCGCGCGCAAATTAGGGCCAGGGCCACTTCCGCGGTTTTCAGATACACCAGATAGATCAAACGGAATCACTAAAGATATATAAAAATATATATGTAACATCCATGTCTCCGCTAAATGAATATTTTCTCCCTTTTACTCCACCTTTTTCTATCCCTCCATTTGATCTAGCACCGTCAAGATTTCTCCGAGCCGGGCCGCGTTGGTCGCGACAAGCTCGCGGTACAGCTGCTCGCCCAGGGCCGGGCCCTGTCGAAGCAAAGCGATGCTCCTCTCGAGGTTGCTGTTGATCACGTGCACGGTGCTGAGAATCATCTCGAGCTCGAGGAGCACGTGTGCCTGTTCGGGGGTGGGAGCGGCGGGCATTGGGAGGAAATAATTGGGGTTAATGGATGTGTCTTTGTTTTTAGACGGTTGGGCAGAGGCCGCGCAGGACTGCGAAATGGGGCCGCGCGGTGGGGCGAGACGGGACCCAGCACGGTTTCATGGATGATCAGAAATTACGAGGTAAGTGTGTAGTAGGAAATCGTTGGAGTGATTTAGAAAATGAACGATCACCAGCCGTGAGAAACGGATGTAGATACTCCATCGTCCTATCAGAGACCGAAATCAGAGACCGATATCAAAAGCTAGATGTTAGGCAAGTACTTCACTACCTCGTTTCACAGCTCGAAAGACATGCAATTTTCGCCTTCATCGCTAAAAGCAAACGAGCAGTCCACTTATCATTCTCAGCACTTCTGGAGAAGCGTGAGCCCTACGGGCTTTTAACGGCCACCACACATTTATATATTTTCCGTTGTGTTGCTAGTACGGTCATTGACAGCAGCTGGATAGTTTGATTATTGAACAATTAAGCGAGAGAACAATGGTCCAGCCTTTCTTACCTGTATAAACTATCAAGAGCTGGATGTTACTTAAAGGGCAAATCATCAATCTAAATTAGGAAGTTTATCTGCTCATCTTAAACCCGCACCCAACTGATGTAACTATCCTGGTCTGGTGCCACTCTAACAGTCTGTAGATTCGACAGTTTTCCTATGGGCCAGAATCACGTGCAGGCGACTACTTCTGTTCTGACTTTTATTTGCTGCTGAGGTCGTTTCTGGAGTTTTGGGCTAGTGAAAGATATCAATGCGGAGATATCATGTGGATTAACATGCAATTCGCCAGTTGCAGCCAGAGATAAAGATATCAGATCATGAGACATGAGTAGCTCAGATGTAGCTCGCTGTAGCAGAAGGTAATAAGAATGGACGAGCTTATCGGGAACCCTGAGTTTTCGAGAATCCACCAATTCCACTTAGGGAAATCTTCCTTCGATTTTGTCCAGTCGATATCAACCCCTTTCTCCCTCGCCAAACTTTTTGGTCTTGGCGACGTTTTAGTGGTCGTCAGCAATCATTTATTCTTCGTTATCCTCGTGGCGTGGCATTTCTTGGTGCACTAGTAGGTATGTTCAGATTGTATGAATAAGCTGAGCACTCAAACCCACTCCTCTGGGACCCTAACCTGGCCACTTCTAGGAAATCCACATCTCCACATCTCCAGTCCTACGGTGCACTTTAGATAAGCAGTGGTATTCGATGACTATATATGACACCCTGCTAGATGCAATTTGATCAGGTAGAAGATACCAACAATTTCCTCTCCTCTTCGTCCTGCTCCTTTTCCTACATTCTTCATGCAATTTCGCCCTTTTCACGCGCTAGGAGCTCAGCCTTATACTGTTTGCGGTCGAGCTCCTTCTCCTTGATCGTCTCGTAAAGGAGCTTGCGAAGCTCGTTGTTTTCGTGGATGAGCTCGATTTTCACCCGCTCGTTCTCGTTGAATTTTCCCAACAAGTAGTTGAACTCCTTGCAGAGCTTGAGATACGTGCATTTGAGCGCAGTGAACGTGCCAATAAGTCTGCTGCTACTGGCCATGGATTTCTTTAGAACAGCCACAGTTTCGACGCTTGGCAGCACCCACTCGGCCGTTTCCAAAACAGGCAATTTCTTCTCGTCGTCCCCGTTTTCCTGCGTCGAAACACTGGTTTCAGACCGCTCGATGCTCTCAAATGGCGATGTGTGTGGAGATGTGCTCGAAGAGGGCACGCAAAAGTGGTCTGTCGTGCCGCTAATCGGGTCGCTTTTCTCGTCCGCTTCTGCAAGTGTCTCTTCCGAATTCAATGCCCGATCGAAATCTGGGATTTGCGAGAGTTTTCGCTTTTTCGGGAAGAACGCAGTATCGCTTTCCATCTGCGCCATGAAGATGTCGAAATCTTGGGCAATGGACGCGTCGGGGGTTTCTGTTTTCACAGGGGTGTCATGCTGGGGCATTTGAAGAGTTTACTTATAAGTAAATGGAAAAAATGGGCGAATTAGGTCAATTCTGTGGTGTGTTAAATGCAATGTATGGAACGACACTATGGAGGCGAGATGCGAAAGATGAGGTGAGTTTGGTTGCTCCTTTTAAATGAAGTAAATAAAACCTGATGTTTCCTTGAGTTTCCAAGTTTCTATAATGCTAATTCCTTTTTGAACGGGTGTAGTTTGGTCAGTAGTAATACCACCAGATCAGACTGAGGGCATCTCACGCGATGAGGCTTCGCGTGGGGCTCGCGTCACGTGCTACGGGAGCTACGGGTCGAATCGATGCTAATAATTGTATATCTATAGAAACGCCTCCCGGAAATAAATGCAGCCAATGAAGTGATGGATAAATAGTGTCGGTGGTGAAGGTAGAAAACGGTCGGGGACCCAAAAATATAGTGACCGGCGTCACGTGATGCAGTGCTTAACAGCGAGCGGAAATGAAGTGTACGGAAATGTCAAGGAAAGATTGAAAAATGGAGGAGATTCGGAAGTAGGAGCAATAGCTTCCTTTCGGAGCGACCGTCAAACCCAACGTGAGCTCCAGAAAACTCACTTGCCGGGCCAGAGACCCAACTTGCGCACCTCGCTAAGCACAGAGGTGGTTTTTTCCGTCACCTCGTGCACCAATTCCTGGGTCAAATCGTTGACCTCGTCCAACTCCTTCAAGATCGAGGTTCCCACGTCTTTCACGAGAACCCCCGATTCCTCCCACTTTTCGGTCAATGTGCAGAGCACGGTTTCGAAGCCTTTTTTGCCTATGTTGGCATTCTGGCCAAACCGCTCCACAGACCATTCCTCGATTTTATTGCAAATGCTCTTGAAGCTGGAAAAGGCAGTGATTTCCGCCTCCTGCTCGAAAATCGTCCTACTGTTTTCCAAGCTCGGGTCCGGTCTATACGTGACCGTTTCCTTCACTGAAAGCAAGTGGCTCATGGTCATGTTGGCCGATTTCATCACCAAAGTTTTAGTGTTGAGATCCACCTCACTGATTTCGCGTACGAAAGAACAGTCGTCGCCGCCCACAATCGACCGGAGCCACCGGGGAATCGGCTGCTTACATGCAATCAAACGTTCTGTGCGGAGGGTCTGAGTTTCGGGGTTGTATTCCCGGTTCAAGATATCCACACTGACCACGTGAGTGGCCAATTCGTTGGGGTACTTCTGCCAGTTGGCGGCAGTGACCTGTTCCCAGGAGTAGTCAAAATAGTGCTTGCTTTCAAAAACCTTCATTGTAGAGCGGGGTAATTGTGTGTGTATTTTAGCTGCGCCAGTCGTTGGAAGTATAAATAGGAGCGGAATTCCTGGGAAAGTTTTAGCAATGGCGTGTAAGGAAGGTGATTATCGCAGGTGTGCAAAGATCTGCCCTTTAAACCGGCTGAATTTTCACGTTTCTTTTTCGCACACTACGATAAAGCTCCCGATTGTTCCCGGCCTGCACACAGTCGCCAGTGGCGCGAGGGCGCCGAACCCCATAGAAATCCCAGAGTGGCGGTGCCAATTCACGACAAGACACAAAACACAATTCGGGATGGCAAATTTATAACCAGCGACTCGCTTGAAGCGGGGTAGTTAATTGTTGGGCCAGGTGCATGGTGATGCGTTCGCTTGCGTTTGCTTGCATTTACGTGCATGTGCCTGTCAGAAGTCTGTTTCGTCAGCCACCGTAAAAGAAATGGCAAGAGGGGCCGCATTCCCCCAGGCATTGACGAGCTCCCGATTAATAATGCCGGCGCGGCTAGCCTGGGGTAGGCCAGAAATTTTCGGCCCGTGACGTGTGCTCGCGCACCCGTACACCAGGCACATAAGAGGCGCCATCGTGCCGGCACTCTGTGTGCTACTCAACATGCTTAGACACATTTCAAGATCTAACAGAATCCCCGGCATTTTGCGCGGGGTCAGGCTGCTAGCCACAGACTCCGCGGTGCAGTCATACTACAAGACCACGGTTCTCCCTAATGGCTTGACCGTGGCCAGCGAAAACATGCCCGGCACGAAAACGGCCACAGTGGGCATGTGGATCAACGCCGGATCACGTGCGGACAATCCTTTGAGCAGTGGCACGGCGCACTTTTTAGAGCACTTGGCGTTCAAAGGCACGTCCAAGCGGTCGCAGTACTCGCTCGAGCTCGAGATCGAGGATTTGGGCTCGCAGATCAACGCCTACACGTCACGTGAGAACACCGTCTACTACACCAAGTGCCTCTCCAAGGACTTGGAGCAGAACGTGGACATCTTGAGCGATCTTCTCACGAAGTCGAAGCTCGAAACGAGGGCCATCGAGAAGGAGCGCGCGGTCATTTTGCAGGAGAGCGACGAGGTCGACAAGATGTTCGACGAGGTGGTGTTCGACCATTTGCACGAGATCGTGTTCAAGAACCAGGACTTGGGGCGCACGATCTTGGGACCCCGGGAGAAGATCCGCACTATCAACAGGACCGATTTGGTCAACTATATCGGCACCAACTACAAGGGCGACCGCATGGCGCTCATTGGCGTCGGCTGTGTGGACCACGACGAGCTCGTGGCCAACGCTCAGAAGTATTTTGGCCACATCAAAAAGAGCGAGGTGCCATTCAAGCAGCACGGCGACGACCTCCCCATATTCTACGGCACGGAGAGACGCATACAGGACGACGCGATGCCCATCACGCACGTGGCGTTGGCCGTCGAGGGCGTGAGCTGGTCGGCCCCGGACTTTTTCACTTCTTCTGTCGCGAACGGCATTATTGGCTCGTGGGACAGATCCATAGGTATAGGCTCAGACTCACCTACGCCGCTCACGGTCACTGCTGCCATGGGCGGACCTTCCAACACGCCAGTGGCAAACTCGTATATGGCGTACACCACGTCTTACGCCGACACAGGGTTGATGGGCGTCTACTTCACGGCAGAGAGCAGCACGGACATGTCGATTTTCGTGAACGCCGTGTTGAAGGAGTGGGCGCGGTTGAAGTCGGGCCAGATCACCGAGGAGGAGGTGGAGCGGTCCAAGGCGCAGTTGAAGGCGTCGTTGGTGTTGGCGCTCGACGACTCTACGGCCATTGCTGAGGATATAGGAAGGCAATTGGTAAACACCGGATTCCGTCTCTCGCCCGAGGACGTGTTTCAACGCGTGGAGAGCATCACCAAGGCCGATGTGGTCAACTGGGCCAACTACAGGCTCAAAGATAAACCCGTGGCGATGTGCGCTTTGGGCAACTGCCGGACGTTGCCTGCGTACAAAGACTTGGCCAAAGGTATGAGTTGGTGAGAGCCGGTGGAGGATAGGTGTGGAAGGAGAGAGGTGGATGAAAGAGTTTGAGAGGGGTGATAGAAGGGGGTGATAGAAGGGGGTGATACGATGATGTGAAAGATATAAAGAGGTGATCGGAGGTGTGATCAAGGATAAGTCTATTGACGGGTACGCAGGATTAGACGATTGACGTGATTAGTCAATGATTTGGACATGTCAGGGCCATGGGATTGATGGTGGATTTACATATGCGTCAGTGCTACAAGATGGACGTGATCTACTAAGGCTGGACCACTACAGACGGGCCTTTCCATGGTGTCATCCTTCCTCTTTGATGCATTTTGGTGGGTCCTTCTCCAGTGCTATCCTTCCTCTTTGTGTGGAGGACTATCAATGTCACAGCTGACCACCTCCATCGACCGCGTATAGAATGCTTGTATATAGAACCAACCGCTACGGGCCGTCCTCGTTGACCACGTCGACCTCCGCGTCGCCCTCCTCGTCGTCCGAGGGCTCCTGGTTGCTGAACACCGAGTCGTTGGGAATGCGCTTCATCACCTCGGGTGCCTCAAAAAGCTTGCCGATGTTGCTGATCCAGCGTGTGCGTTTCTCCAAGAGCGACTTGAGCCCGCTGTTGGCCGTCTGCTGCTGCGCCAAAGTCGTTGTTTCCGGCGAGATCTTTTTCCGTTTGCTTTTCGCCTTGAGTCTTTTGGTGTACGCCTGGTCCACCTGCTTGTCCAAGTCCTCGAGAATAGTGCAGAACTCCTGGTACGCCAAGTGCTCCTCCAAAACGGGCAAAAGCGCCTTTTTGCGCTTGCGGTTTCGCACCACCGCGCCCTTGAGCTCACCCTGGAGCTGTCGTATCTCCGCACAGATCTCGTCGTCCTCCCTGTTCACGATCCAGTCGTCCGAGTCGATGACGCTGCCTTTTTTCGCCATTTTCGCATCGCCGGGCGTGTTGGTGAAGATGCCTATGTAGTTCAATTCACGCTTCAAGCGCTCCTCCATCGAATGGAAGTCGGTGTCGTCCGAGGTCACCTTGAACATGTCCGCGACATTCAACTGGCTGGCGGTGTCGTCGCCAAACATATCCTCGCCCAAAAACGAGCTTTCGCTTTTCATGTCGCTCTGGCTCTCGCCGTCCTCATTATCCTCTTCGTTTTTGGCCTCGTGCACGCTCAATATTGCCGATAAGAGTCTGCTCGAGAGCGGCCCACAGGATACATCTTCAGTAAGTAACTTTTCGTCGGTCAATTCCTCGGAATCGCCCTTCGGTTTATACGCTTCCAATGGCGGTCTCTGGAAGGAAGGCGACGAGAGTTTGGACCCAAGTGCGGCGTCTTCTTCCGCCCAGAGCTCTGTATAAAAGGGGCCCAATTTGGGAATCAAGTAAGGGCTCACCAAGGGATCGTAGCCTTTCTCAAAACCGGGCGGAATCACGAATTTCTCGTTGATAAACGCAATGTCGTCGTTTGCAAAAGGCCGGAAGTATGACTCAATATACGACTGGTACGTGGAAAACTGCACCTGGTTCGACGGTGCCTTGGTCTTCGAGAAGTCGAAATCTGGGATCTCTCCGGGAAGAAACCGCTTCAAGTCGTTTTCCGGGTACGATGCCACGCCGTATTTCTTTTTCAAGTACTCTTTACCTTGCGTTTCAAGCCCGTTGTGTTCCTCAGAGAAAAGGCCCAATTCGGTGACCGCCGACTCCGATAGTGTCTGTGCACTCACGAACTCGGATTTTGGGTTCTTGAGCCGGGTGTCGTTTTCCTGCGTGTACGACCCGGTTTGCACTGGCGGCTTCAAATCGTCCTTACTATTGAGTGACTCAGATTCGCCGTTTTCGCCGTCTTCTGCTGTGTATTCCGCAGATTTCTCCGCAGAGTCGACCACTGATTCCGTCTCTTCGTCGTTGGTTGCCGTTTTGGGCAAGCTCTCTTCAGGGGGCTCTGTTTCGTCTACTTCTTCCTCGGTTTTCACCTCTTTTTCGCTATCTTCGGGTATATTTTTGCGTCTTTTCGCAAGCGGCACGGAATCCTCGTCGTCTAAATAGTCCTCTGATCGTTCCCGCTTTACGGTTTCTGGATCGGCGTTTTCCTTCGTTTCTGCGGATTCGTCGATTTCCTCGTTTTCTTCGGGTGACTTGGCGGCTAATTGCGCTTTTTCCAACTTCGCCTCCACCGCTAGAAGCAACGCCTCGTCTTTTTCTTCGCTTGCCGCCAAACTGGTGGAAAGCTTCGCCAAGAGTTTCCCCAAGTTCTGGAGCGTGTTTAGGTTCGGTACTTCTCGAACTGCGTCGCCGTCTAAAAGCCCAAGCGAGGAGTCATATTTGAGTCTGAGCTCGTCTATTATATCGTCTAGCACGGTAGACGCGGAATGCATGCCCATTTTTGGAAGTTCGTGAAAATATGGGTGAATATAGGTGTGGATGTTTTGTGTTTCCCTATGTAGGTCAAGGTGGACCAGGAGAGTGGTTCACAGAGTTCAAAAGAAATTGGAGAAAAGATTGGAAAATACCCGATCTGGCGAAATCGGTCTCTATGTTCGAACGCCTGAATAACGCGTCTTTGGGTTCTTTGGTACAACAGTAAAACTTACCTTCAGTAGTCGCCTGAGGCCCGTGAGTATGCTCTGGTGTACGGGTGTTTCAACGGTTTCGGGGCCACCTTGGAAATGGCCAGGCGCAAATCCGCCAAAACTTTTTATTGTATTGTATTTTTTACCTATTGATCCGTTTCTTATCTATATACAGTAACTACGGCGACAATCTCTTCAAGTACTCCTGGTCCATGCGCTGTTTGACAGCATCCACACATTCTCTCACTATTCTGTGTCTTTCGATCGGAGCGTCCTGGGGTCTTTTCCACAGGTTGGGAAAACCCAGCGCTTTCTTTGTTTTCTTTTCAGGAACATTGAGCGGAACGTCCTCAAACGTGTTTTGGGTAAGATCCTTGGCCTCGGTAAGTAACTTATTGAAAGTCTCCACCAAAAAACGGGCGTTTTGCGCAGATTCCGGGTATCTGTCAGTGGAGAGCTTGAAAATGCCCGAGCCGTGGTCAAACTTATCGGCGGCCAAAAGCTTGAATTTGCGGGCCTGTTTCGCGTTCAACGCCAAGTTCTTGATCGCTACAGAGAGTGTCACGTTTCTGTTAACAGGGGTGGATTCGTCGGAAAAGTCCGTGCTAAACTTGAGTCTGAGCGGTGTTTCTGAGTTCCGCGCCGGCTTGTATTCCTGGCGAAACTTGGCCAAAAGCGGCATTTCATACGCACTGATGCGGTGGATCTGTTCGATCTTACGAAGCTCGTGCGGCGTGGCGCCCTTGTCCAAAACAGGCACATTCGAGTACTTTTTGGGAAGCCCCCGGAGTGCCACAGGGGTGTTGTTCATGACTCGTTCCGAGAAATTGTCCATTTCGTAAGTGTATGAAAGTGCTGGAGAGGCCGTTTTCAACTCCGCGTACGTGGCCAAGATAGCTTTGCGTTCAGCATCGTTAGGCGTGTACTTTTCTCCCATGGCGTTTTTCCTCATTTCGTGCAATTCAAACACCCTGTCGGCGGGAAGGCCGTGCCATTTGTGAGGGTTTAAGTAGAGCGGTTGGGGTGCAGACGACAGGTGGCGGAGAGCACCCACGGCGCCGAAAGTGGTCTTTTTCGAGAGAGCGTGGCGGGCCAGCATGGACGCGGGGTGAGAGAGGCGGGGAAAACGGGTGTGTGTGGAAAAGGGTGTGGCCTGAAGAATGGGGTGGAGGTGGAGGAGACAAATTTTCAAGATCCTCGCGGGAGTGCATATAGGTGCCGGTGGAGGAGTAACAGGACGGGAGAAAGGATTTCGGATAGCGATTTTTGCGTGTTTGATTTCTTGGTTGGTGGCTTATTTGGGTGCTTATTTGTTTTCCTGTTTTAGTTTCAAGATTGTGGTGTAATCTGGGGACTGTGGGTTCATTATGGGTGGTTTTGCGAGGTGGTGGGGCCAGATAGTGAGGGTTTGAAGGATGATATCGCAAACTTTCAGGAAATCCGGGAAAAGCTGTCGACTGGAAATTGCCCTCCTTTTCGTCTTGATTCCTGGCTGCTGCTTGTTCTTGGAGAATGTGCCAGCTTTGTTCCTAGTCAGCAGATCCCAGTGGGTGCAAAATGTTCGCACAGTCGAGCTAATGAATGAAGGTATAGTCTTATCAGCACAGCAATTGCAAATGCAATGGAACTTTGTGGTGCAGGGGATTTCACCTTTCATTAGTCAGAGCAAACAAGAAATGAGAAGAGAAAAACGGAAAGGAAAGAAACGAAAAGGAAAGAAAAGGAAAGGCAGGTGAATGCTGCATTTACCGTAAAGACCGTACCGGTGTTTGCATAGCCAATGTTCCAGTGGCCACATTGGAAGTTTTCCTATTCACGCCTTGCCTGTTTTTTACAGATCTTTCTTCCAGAAGCACCGCCTGAAAGAGACCCAAAAAGGTGACGGCAGGTCCTTCTTTATGTTCAAGACGAGTCCCCTCAAAGCAGCTGTTTCGTTGTCTTTCAAGAGCACTGCTCATCTGCCAATGTCCTTGATTTTGTACCCTTTTTGTGGTGAGTGGATTCGCTCCCACATTCCCCGTCTTCTGCCGAGTAGTCACAATAGTGGTCCTCTTCGTCGTCATCATCTGCTAAGTAGTCAATATAGGCCTGGCCACGTCCTTCACCAGGGTTAGACCTTGCAACCGTATCACTACCATCCTCTGAATACGAGTCCGTGGTAGAGTCATAGTGCCATCGTGGTCTTCCTTGAGCACCATTTTCCCGGTGATATTGTGGCCCTCCTCGCATTGTTCCCTCGCTTTCAATACCACAGTGTTCAAGCTAGATGAGTAGTATTTCTTCCATGCATCGTCGTGTGAATAATGTTCAAATCTTTGATGCTGCCAGAGCTATTGAAAGTGCCTCCCCCAGGGCTTGGGTCATTATTGCTTGTGAAACCATAGCCCAACCGGATCATTCTAGCAGGTTCAGAATGTCAGCGAAAGCTCCATTCTATTACCGTATTTCATCAAAGTGTAGAACGTACTAATTTGCCATGGAAATGAACACATGCTTGACACAGTCACTTTTTATCAAACGACAAGGTGTGGTAGCGCTTCCCACGTACACATACATCATTGTTGCAAATGTTCTGCATTGTTTGGACATGCAGCATCAAACAGGTCAGTCCACTACTCGTTTGAAGTAAAAGGACCGCTCTCGAAATTCAACGCAATAATTTCTCCTCTTAATATCTGTGCCAGAACAGGACACTACACCTACACCATCAACAATATGGAACAAGAAATTGAGACCGCTCGTTAGATTAACCAGCTAAAAATCAGTTATATTTATCACATAGATGCATCTTTGCAATGTCGCCAGGATCAGCTTGGTGAGTGGAGCCACGTAGTTGTAGTGATTCGAAATATTCCAGTCTAGATAACCTGTTTGTTGTCCTTTTCCAAGCTGATCGTCTTTTCGCCTTTTTCATCATTTCGTCTTTGCCTTTTCGCCATTTCCATGGCAGCATTATTTCTCTTCCGCTCCCTCTGGTGCTTTGTTGTGGGAGGAATCTCAGGGCTCAACTCCCGTTGTTATGTTCTATTGGGTCATACCAGGACAACCAATACAGGTTAAACCCCCGAATTCATGAGCCCGGGTCTTAAATAGTAACCTCCATTTCGTTCTCGTCATCCCTGAAATTCTCCTTCGCCAGATTGATCAACATGCCAACCGGCTCAGACGAATCTCAAACTCATCGATCAACATGGTTTTTCAAAGTCAACAAGGTAGTGCCGCTCTCGAGAATAGGCTTTCGCAAGAGTGCAAGCGTGCACATCCAGATCGGCGTCCGCTTCTGTAAAGTACATAAGCACACATAAGCAACACCTTCGTACATCCCATTTATCACGTGTCCTCCGTCTTGACTCGCTTCGAGTCTCCCTTCTCACCAAAATTCGCCCTCCTTTTCGAATCCAGCTTGATCTCTTCCGCGCTGCTCTCCTCGAGATCTTCTCTCTTCACCTTTTCCTCTTCGCTCCCTTCTTGTTCTTTCCCTTGTGGTTTCTCCTCCTTTTTCACCGCCCTCGGACTGAAAAACGACGATATCGACTGCTGTTTCGCCTTCTCCTCCTTGATCACGTCCGGCCCCTTGTGCACTGGATTTCCCACAGATTTCGCCACAGTGTACCACTCCAAGCTCTCATACACAGGATTCGTTTCCGTGTCCAAACAGGTTTCCAACTTCTCGTCCCAGTGGTCGTCTGGCCTTAGCCAGTCATACCACGCCTGGGAATTTGGCTCGAGAAATATCGGCTTCCTGCTGTGGAGCCACCGCATGTCGTTTTTTCCTTTCCCTCCACCCGGCCCAGTCACAATGGAAAACGACGAGAAGTACTTCTGCCCGTTTTTGACCATCTCCGTGTCGTTGTAGTTATAGTTGTGCGAGTAAAGGCCCGCCAAGAAAAGAAGAGGACTGTCGGGCAGATGTATGTAATATGGGATCTTGCCCTGTTTTGACGTGAGCCACTCAAAGTAGCCCAGAATGGGTACCACACACCGGGTGTGTTTGCGTGGCGTGGCCCAGATTGTGCGTGGCTGTGTGAGAGTTTCCCGGCGGCAATTGAACAATTTGGCCTGGTGCTGCTGGATTTCCCGGGAATACTGGGGACCGTTCTTCGCCCCCTTTTTGACCGGCAGCGAGTCCTGCGGTTTGATCCAGTTGGGGAGAAGCCCGAACTTCAGCGCCTCGATGTGGTAGGCCTGTGGGTCTTTTGTGTTTTGTGGCTTTTCCATGTATATGATTACGCCCGTTCCTGTGGGTGGGATGTTGTACGACGCGTTGAAACCGGACGATAACGTTAAGTGGATTGTCTGGTCGGACCCGTCAATAGACGCGGTGGTTTCGTAGGATTTTTCCAGCGAATCGGAACTCTGCTGGTCCCGTAGTTCAATAGTATGGTTGGTGTCCAGATTGAGCACGGTGCTGTTGAATGTTTCTGGCAAGTTCTCTATGGACTGACAGTTAGCAGGGGTGTCAAGAAGCAGGATTTTGTCGCTATACGTACGATTCCGAGGGCGTAGCGTCCACACATAGTCGATACTGGGTCTATTGGACAGTAGATAAGAGCAATATGTTCTGGTGTGCGATTACGATTGCTGCGAAAGCGGACTGACGGCAAGAGGCGTCGAAATAGGGCAAAATGTGAGCTTTTGGATCTTCAAAAGACGAAGAAGTTTCTCAGTTGGGTCCGTAGATAAAGGTTGTCCCGGCGACATGGCGTTGGCGCTTGGAGGAGTATTTGTCACGTGACCTGCCCAAAGATAGTCCATACTGCTGCCAATTACTCGGCCACTGGCTTTATTCGTTACAGTAAGAATCATACAATTGTCGACATACATGCCATTCTTCTCCTAGAGCTCGCCACCGATCTCCCATCGCTTAACCTCCACAGACTACCCGTTCACAACTCCCCAATTCAAGGAATCGGAAGGCAGAATAGTATCACCTTCTACTCACTTCCGGGCGCTCTCCTACGCTCTATAGCACCCAAGTACCACCAATCATAAGCTCAACTGCGTCTTTACCCTCTAATCGTCCTCGTAGAGCCCCTTGAAAAAGCCCCGGAAGTGGAACTTCGCACCCTCGTCGTCGATCACCTTCACGTCCTCGTCGTCCAACGAAAACTCGTATACGGCCAACGCCTCCTTCTGTCTCTCCGTCTGGGACGACGTAGTGATCGGCAAAAGCCCCTTTTGCAACGTGTACCGCAACAAGATCTGCGCGTCGGTCTTGCCGTACTTCTCGGCCAACTTCGGCACCACGTGCTTCAATGGGTGGTCCACGACCTCGTTTCCGTCAGCGTCGACAACGCGGAAAAGCGGAGATAACGGCCCGTACGCCTCGAGCAAAATGCCCTGCTCACGCGCGTATTCTCGGATTCCAGCACTCTGGTTCTGGAGGTACGGATGGAACTCGATCTGGTTCACTTGTGGGTAGTACTGGGCATCGCCAGACACCTTTTTCAACTGCTCCAAGTGGTCCACGGTGAAGTTGGACCCGCCGATATACCGCACCTTGCCGTCTTTCTTGGCCTGCACCACGTCGGCCCACACGTCCTCGAGCGATTGCCCGTGGGAGTGTTCCTTGTCGAAGAAGGGGAAATGGATCAAGAACAAGTCGATGTACTCGAGGCCGAGTTCCTTTAGCGCACCGTCGACGGACTCGCGGCCGGACTTGTGGAGTGCGGGTTTCTCCTTCACGCCAGGGTTGTACTTCGTGGTGATAAAGAGATCCTCCCTTGGAACCCCGGACTTCTTGATGGCCTCGGCGATTTCCGGGTGTGTGGTGTAGATTTCTGCAGTGTCCAAGTGGCGGAAGCCGTTCTGGACACTCTGCACCAAATTGTCCACCAATTCGTCCGTCAACGTGTGCTGCAAAGACGCGTCCCGGGCCTTCTTGATCTTCTGCCACTTGGTCCCGGAACCAGTGCCTAAAAGGACAGTCTTCCCGGACCGGGTGGTGAGCTTGGTGCCGTGAGGCTGGACGGGCTGGGTCTGGGTCATGTTATTGGATGGTGATGTGGGATATGTAGCGAGGGGTTTGGGATTTCGAGTGGAAATTACTGCCTGTTTTGCATTCTCGGAACATCTGGCTTTATATTCCGAGCACTGCCTGTAGGCTTATCGCGCGCGGATTAGGATAATTACTCATCCGCAGCCACAGTGAAGGCTGTTTTCGGGTCGTTTTGTAGGAGTTTAAGTATATTCTCGATGGGGTGAGCTTTATTCTCGTTCTGTTACAGTTTTGTGCTTTGCTTTTCTTGAGTGAAAGGTCGCCTCAGATTTAGCGTTCGTTTTGAGGTCTGCCTTCTGCTGTGGAAGTATGGCTTATCTCCGGCCACAGTGCGAATGCCAATTCGAGAGAATATTGGAACACGGAATCTCTGAAGGCCTCACTTTTTTGTACATACGAGGGCACTCGCTCCCTGGGCGACTCATCTGTGTGCTGATTAACAGTTACACGATGTTTCCATAGGTCCAGGACAAGTGTATTGAATGCAACACCTCCGCACTGGTTCGAAGAGACAAGCTTACTTTATGGCTTGTCTAATTCGCGATACGGCGGCCGGTTTTGAAGTATTTTTGTTGGATGTACCAAAGGTGATTGTTCTGGGCTGATTGCCTTTCATTTTTTGCATACCCCGGCTGTTTTATGCACATCGTAGTTCTCTACCTCGCCCCAGATTAGTAGTCACTCAATACCTTTCTCTTCGTTTAACAGGTATTATTTGCGTATTGACCTTGCTTCAAATGGTCTTTTTCTTCTTTGGATCCCACTTAGCAAATTAGAGCATTTCGCAAATTCTGATACCTTCAAGCTGCACTCGATGTTCTGGTGGAAACATACCCAAGCACAACCACCACACAACACCAAATAACCACTACACAAATACCATATAACCACTCTTATTTTCTCGGGTTTTGTCTGACATTCTTACTGGAAGACCTTCAACTTGAATTCTGCTCCAAGACACCGATACTTTCTATTTTCAAAGCCACAATAGTTTTGACCAACTGGGTGCAAGATACTGCACAATGGTACTTTTCCATGTTCGACAGCTCTAGTTTCGTAGCGTACCACCTCCGAATTGTGTCTTTAAAAAAACATTATACCCGTCATATCCACGACCATTAGTTCAAAATATTTTGCGGAACCACGCGGGATTTCCCAAATCCCGAGGTATCGCGAGTCTATACTAGCTTATCGCGTTCACCTGTGTCATAGTTTCCGGTGACACAATTTTGTTTAGACGATTGCGCTTTCTGCTGCGGCCTATCGTAGCTGTGGATGTCACTTTGGGCCTGTATTGAGATCGCTGAGGGCCCCTTCTTTCTGCGATCTTCGGGCTCTGAGAATTCACGGCCTTATCTTCCCTCATCTATGTCTGTATTATCGAACTTTGTAATGTTCGGACGCTCCGTTGCTTGTACCAATCCTGGCCTAACGGTGTGCGGGAAAAGGTTGAATAGTTCTCAATGAATGTGGGATTGGCATCATTTTTGAGGTTTTTATCAAGACACAATAAAGACACGTATATGGGGTACTATGAACAATGTTTACGCATAGCTCGGCTCGTCAACCCCGAAAACTATATACCTATAGAAAAAACCTTGTAATCATGTGTTAGGCGTTCTCCGGCGTGTGTTGGATTGCTTTTTGTATCCCTTGGTGTGTATTTCCAGGTGTGCATTCCTCGGTTTTCTGTGCAGGATCTTGGCTTGTGCCATCTTCGTGACACGGCTGTT
Organism: Metschnikowia kunwiensis; assembly: GCA_030583255.1. NCBI lineage: Eukaryota > Fungi > Ascomycota > Pichiomycetes > Serinales > Metschnikowiaceae > Metschnikowia > Metschnikowia kunwiensis. The sequence goes on from JAJMHQ010000018.1 coordinate 67,877, forward strand.
CATCCCTTACACACTGCATCGCGGGTGGTTGGTGTAATGGTTAGCATTAATGCCTTCCAAGCATTAGACATGGGTTCGATTCCCGTACCACTCATTTTTTTATTCATTACGTCGTTATTTCTAATTCTTTTTATACCTGCAAGAGGCTGGGATCAAGCTCCGCCGTATACTTCCGCTCCCTTCTTCTTTTCCTCCTCAAGAACTCCTGTGTGCGGGAATACGCCCCCCTTTTGATGATGGTTTGAATGTGGTCCATGGAGAACGATGGAAAATATAGTTTGGCGAATTGGTAGACTTTGATTACGGACGCCCGTCTCGAGTCCTGTGGCACGCTCCGGCTCCAGGAACACTCGCCGATCTTCAAGCCACACAATTGGTCGCACATGCTGAGAATAATGCTTTCGATATCTTTCACCAACGCCACGCTGTAATCTTGGATTCCCAAAATCAACGCTAGCTGGCTGCGGGTCAAGCGGGAAACGTACCGTTTTTTTGGTATTTGCAGCAGTAGCTCGACAGACGAGCCTGCATTGGGCGTCTCCTTCACCTTGTACTTGCCTGATCCAACCATGCTGTCCAACGTGACCAAATTCGCAAAAATCGGGAGCCTGTACTCCTTTTTGGGCCCGCTGTGGTGGATGACCCCGAGAAAGGGTTTGTACTCTCGAAAACGAAGTGTGACGAGAAGCTGTCGTTTCTGTCGCTTCCGCTTTACTTGAGGCACGTTCAACACGTCAACGTAGTTCTGTGACGGAGGTGCAAATGTGTAGTCCGGAGAGTGATCCAGGTTTTCAGAATTCTCTCGGGAGCACTCTAATGGCGACTGGGGCATGAATAGATCCGCTGGAGCAGGAGAAAGATTTTCGGGGAGAAACTCCCAGCCAAACTTCGGAGTCGCAAACCCCAGCGGCTCCGTGGGCGGCACCCAATTATCGGTGGAGTTGTACACATAGTCGGGCTGGGAATATCCACAGTCGGATTCCTGCTTAATAACGGGGGAATACGGCACTTGTCTCACCATGGAAATGGGCAACGCCAGGTCTGTGCGGGGCGTGCTTTCATGAAGTATATTGGTGGGGCAAATCATGCCGAATTCATAAGGAAAAAACTCGCCAAACACTTCCTCCCACGAGGACTTGCTATTAAAGTTGGGCGACGAGGGTAGCACCTCGTCGGAAAAAGCGAGCATTTTTTCGCAGCCAAAGTACACTAATAATTCGAAACCGGCAGGCGGCTGTGCGCGAAACCTGGGGCCAAGCTGGGATAATTTGGGTGTAAAATATAGGAAAGGAAATGGAAACAAGAAAATACGTGAAGTGGGGAAAGAAAAAGAGCAAGGATAAGTGGATATCCGGGGCACGTCTGCCTGTTTATATATACGGGAAGTAGCGGTCGAAATGGGCCATCGAAATTGCGGGGTAGTTTTGGTGGGGATCCACGCTGGCAACTCAATGCACGAATCAAATGAATGACTCCAGGCGATCCTGGCCCAATCACGGGAAGAAACAGAAAGTAGCGGGAAAAGAAAACAGGTGCACGACCCAGAAAGTTGGGCGCCGAAAAAGCAAGCCGATCTTCCATCTACACCTTTCTCACCAAAGTGGAGTCTCACGCTGTGGGTGGAGTCCGAAAGGTTAGACACCAACTGTCACTTTTCTGTCGCAAACAGACAGACACCGCCAGTGGTAGAGCGAGGGGCTTCGACTGGACAAGTTGGCACTTCGGCCGACCGAGGAATCTGTCAGCAAACCTCGGTGGGCCTTCTCATTTGTCCCTCCACAAATCGACCGCCCAGCGACTCCATAAAAAGCCACGGATGGCGAATTCAGAGCTTTTCCCCCATATGAGCTCTGCACAACAAAGCTGTACGGCGGGAACGAAAAAAGCAATGTGGCATGCGAGGTGAACAACGTGCACGAGGCAGGCAGCGAGGTGTCAATGCGGGGCAGTTTCCGTTTTCAGGCTCACTAAGCCTTCCGCTCACACCATGGTTCCAAATTACCAAATAACTCTCGACCCTTTCGTGCCAGTTCTTGCTCTCGGCTTGGGCCCGTGCTCCGTGTGTATGGCATGCGCCAGTGCGAGCGGCCAGCCACAAAACGAGCCAGATTTAGTGAAAATCATCTAGGGCAGCAGAAAGCAGGGATCGCCAGAATGGCGGGCCGTTTCCTAAGCCACACCTTTAGCCTCGCCCAAGTCACCCGTGACATGACACAAAAAGGAAAGCCCACAGGCAGCACGGCCTTAGCTCAGACACAGCAGTGTTTCAGATTATGACGGCGCGCCAGCCGTGCAGTTACGATTTTCCGACAGCTGGGGTGGCTCCCGCTGCGGCCGGGCACGTGACTGCCTATGCGATACGGCTGCGTGGGCCTACGCTATCTGGGCCTCCAATATGTTCTCCACTACCACATTGACATCTGCCTTGAGGTACTTGCAGTTCATCAACACCTGGATCAACTTCTTGATGCTGAGGTCGATGGTGCCGTCGCCGTAGGAGGAAAGCTGGTGTAGAATGGCTTTCCGCAGCGACGCGTCCATGAACTGCAACTCGTCCAACACAATGCTGACCTCGTCGAGGTCGCGTACTTTCTTCAACTCGATGGTCTTGGTGAAGTTCTCCACCAAGCCCATGTGCTTCAACACCGAGTACTGCGACGTGGTGCCGATGATGAGCAACCTCCGGCCGTTGGGCGGTCTCTTGTTCAAGTTCACAATCAACATCTGCAAGATCTCGTTGGAGAACCGCGGCCCGATCGGCACGTAGTTGATCAAGGTCTCGATCTTGTCGATCACGAGCACGTTTAGCGGCGACTTGTACACGTCGCGGAACACGTTGTCGATCGTGGTCATTTTCATGCCCTCGGACATCCCCACCAAGCTTTCCGCACTGAGCATCTTGATGAAGGGAAACTCGGAGTTGAGCGCCAACATCGAGGCGATGGCGGTTTTTCCCACCCCGGGCTCGCCGTGCAACAAGACACTGATGAGCCGCTCGGTGTCAGACTGCTTCACCTGCTCGATGTACGACCGCAACTTGCCGAAAACAGAGTGGATCTTTGCGTTGTACTCGATGATGCCGTAGGGGAAGTTCATGTTCAAGTCGTCCTCGTTGACGCCAAACGCGGGCTTGACCTCGTTGAGCGCCAACAAAAAGTCGTTTCTGGACAACTTCATCTTGGCGATGTTCTCGTCCACTTTGGCGATGTTCTCGCTTTTCGTGAACTGGTTGATGGCGAACGACGACGCGGAGTTGCAGAGCCCCTCGAGCTCTGCGCCAGTGAAGTTTTTCGTGAGCGCGGCCAACTCGTCGAAGTCCACGTCGCTGGCCAAGATGTTGTTGTCGGACATTTTGCGCGTGTGGATCAACAAGATCTCCTTGCGGCCCTTCTCGTCGGGGAGCGAGATCTCGATCTGGATCTCGAACCGGCCCGGGCGCAAAAGCGCGTTGTCGATCAAGTCCAATCTGTTGGTCATTCCAATAATCAAGATGTTGTTGAGCTGGTCCACACCGTCCATCTTCGCAAGAAGCTGGTTGACCACGTTGTCGCCCACACCCGTGCCGTCACTGCGGCCGCCGCCACGCTGCTTGAAAACGGAGTCCAACTCGTCGAAAATGATGATGTGCAACAGCGAGTTTTCGCCCTTGGCCTTGTACTCGGCCTCGGCGTCCTTGAACAAGTTTCTAATATTTTCCTCTGAAGATCCCACATACTTCGAGAGCATTTCCGGGCCGTTGACCACCTTCGGCTCTTTCACGTTCAACATCTTGCCGATCTGGCGAGCAATCAATGTTTTGCCCGTGCCCGGAGGACCAAAAAGCAACAAGCCCTTCACGTGGCGCAAGCCCAACTTGTCGACCAAGTCTGGCGAGATGATTCTGGACGCAAACGCACGCCTGAATATTTGCTGGAACTCGTGGTCCAAGCCTCCGATGCCCAAATTCTCTAACTTGAAGTCCGGGTTGATGATCGGGTTTGCGCGTGGTTTGTTGATCATGGCGGACGACTTGCCGCCCTTCTTCTTCTGCAACTTGATCAACGAGTTTTCGGTCGGGAAAAAGTTGAGCGACGTGCCGCCCTTCATCAAAATCCCCTTGGTGTTGATGTCCTGCGACATTTCCCGTGTGGGCTCGCCGATCTGGCTCAAGTTGATCACCTGACATGCGTACACAAACACCAGCAAGATCTTGCCTTTGTAGTCCATGACCACGGGCTGCGAGGGCTGCAAAATCTGGTTTTCGTAGTTGGCAAGGAACACCTCAATGAGGTCGTCTTCGCTTATTGTTGCCGGTGTGGCCTTGGACGCATTTCGGAAGTCGACCAAAAAGTCTACCTCTCCCAAGTAGTGCGTGTTGTCGGCGCTGCGGTCGAAAATGTTATAAGATTCGACGTCGACCATTTGTCCTAAGGACGTCTTGCACCACTGGCGGAGGTTTCCTGCTAGCCCAATCGTGCCCGGTTTCATCAGTGCATCCTTGGTGATTCCATACACGAAAATGCCATCGATGAGGATGTTGTCCCTGTCGTTGATTTCAGGAAAATCGCCCGGATTCACCGCAATCAAGTTGGCCAAGGCCACCAGGTTGGACGGTGCGATGTCGATTTTCATCTGCTTTTTGAAATACGGCACCACAGGCTGGCGGCCTGCGGGCTGGTTGTGTGTGATTGCGACGTTCCCCGGCTTCGGGTTATTGCTGACTTTGTGGAACCCAAATTTCTCCATGCTAGCGTGTTTGGGGTGGAGGTAGAAAGTGCTGGTGGAGGTGGCTATGTGGCCTCCGAGCGGCCACGTGATCGACGCACGTGATTCTGGTCACGTGTCTCCGGCGTATGCCTACGGACTGGCCGCTGTGAAAGTTCTTAAATCTCGTTCAGCTGGATTGTCCGAATGGAACAAAAGAATCCAGAATGGTCGGCCCCTTTCCACCTCTCAGACTGCCAGATTAGGGCAATCTTTCCGGCGCGCGCCAGAGATCTACGCCAGCGTTGGGCAATAACGGCCAGAGCAAACCAGAAAGACCACAGAACATGTCACGTGTTCTGCAGTTTCATTTCCCGAATGCTCAAAAACAATGAAAAATGAAAAAATGAAAAAAAAAAATGGGAAATCTCGAGGCGCAGGCTGCTTTGCTGGGAGTCGTTGCGCCATTGTCTCCTTATCCAGAAGTGCTCCCGCCCCGTTCGCGCACCGCAGTCCCAGTCTTTGGGCCAATGGCCTGGTGCAGCATGTGAAGTGCAACGGTGGCCGTACAGGCCCCGCAAGTGGCCATTGTCCGGATTCAGAACGGCCGGGCAATAACTGCTGTGGCCAGGGAGAATAAAAAGAGAAGAAACCAAGAAAAAAAGGATCAAAAAACAAAAATGGAACTGAGAATATTCGTTGGAATTCGAATGCGATCGGCAAACGGAGCGTGCTTGGGGGTCCCCACCGAGGCTCGGGCGGAAAAGCGAGATCTGCAAATGAGCAACTCAATTTCCGATCACATCGGAAAAGGAAGGGGCAGGCCAGAATTTCACCGCTTACAAACAACAATGCCACGGCGCGAGTGCGGAAAATGGGAAAATGGCAAAATTCAGATGGAAAAAGTCGAGATTTGCCACCTCTTTCGATCCCCAACGTTCCAGATCGTCAGGCCACTAAGCTGGGGGCCGCGATAAACGTGGTTATCTATGCGCCAGGCCACGCGTCGCAGCAAAAACTGTGGCTCCGGCCCGGGCCTTGGCTTTGAAGGCCACCCAAAACACCGCACCGAATAGCGGAAATGGCGCAAAATCGGTTCCCGAATACATCCACGCACCCAGAATCCAATTGACACAAAACCGGGGTTTTTTCCAAGGCGACGCCCTTATTCGCCCACCTTTCTGACAAATAGTCCACCGCTGGACCCGAGGCGATTTGTCGGGCGTCCTGCGTATAGGCGCGCGCGCGGCCCGATCCGGTAACTGAGCGGCCCTTCTAGATCTGGCCGCTGACTAAACGAGCGAGTATAAGTACTGTGGATCTCGCCCAGGGATCTGGCAATTGCACCTCTAACCACAAAAAACACACACATCACAATGTCCGCCATCATCCAGAAACCAGCCCCATCGTTCAAGAAGACCGCCGTGGTCGACGGTGTTTTCGAGGAGGTCTCCTTGGAGCAGTACAAGGGCAAATGGGTGTTGTTGGCCTTCATTCCCTTGGCCTTCACTTTCGTGTGCCCCACGGAAATCATCGCCTACTCTGACGCCGTGAAGAAGTTCGCCGACAAGGACACCGAGGTCTTGTTTGCGTCCACTGACTCCGAATACTCGTTGTTGGCATGGACCAACGTCGCCAGAAAGGACGGCGGTTTGGGTCCCGTCAACATCCCCTTGATTGCCGACACCAACCACTCCTTGTCGCGTGACTACGGTGTGTTGATCGAGGAGGAGGGCGTGGCCTTGAGAGGCATCTTCTTGATCGACCCCAAGGGCACTCTTAGACAGATCACCATCAACGACTTGCCTGTTGGTAGATCCGTGGACGAGTCCTTGAGATTGGTGGACGCGTTCCAGTTCACGGAGAAGTACGGCGAGGTGTGCCCTGCCAACTGGCAGCTGGGCTCGGAGACGATCAAGCCAACGGTGGAGAACTCCAAGGAGTACTTCGGCAAGGTCAACAAGTAAGTTGGCACGTATAGACTAAATAATAAACAGCGTAACGATAGACGAAGTGTGGGAGGAGGCCAGTAGTGATGAGAGCAGTAGAGTGCAACGGGAATGGTGGTTTCGGGGAATGGAGGGATAGTGTAACAAGAGAGGCAGTGTTGTGAAGAGGGATAACCAGGTGTAGACTTCAGATGGTGTAACCGGAACAGGGCAGTGAAGAGGAATATCCGGTGTAACGAGCGCAACAGAGAAAGCTACGAACGACGAACAGTGTATAGAATGAACACACCACGAATGGCAGTGCATCCAGATCTCTTGAATTCTACAATCAGACCTTACCATACATAGCGTATCGAGAACGAAGCACGTAACGAGCAGAAGTAGTGTGGCAGGAATAAAGTGTAACAGATACGATTGCAGCAAGAAAGAACAGTGTAACAAGCACAATATAAAGTCGGACACCTTGTATTGTAGGCGACGCGTGTGACATGGTGGGTCAGCAAGGAGCTACTTCCGTTAAGACGTGGAAACCTAGATTGGAGTTGACCGGTCGCTACTTTTCACAGGTGCTGCCTGAGGAAAGCTTCACCTGGTGGTTTCTGGTGGTTTCTGGTGATGAAGCAAAAGCATCGTATGGTGGTTGTAGTTGGGATAGAGTAGGTGGCGGTGTTCTCATGGAATGCCATAAATTCGGAACTTTCCTCCGTATAGCCATTCTAGTACCTTGCCTTGTCCAAATTGACCCAAGAACGTGGATTTTGCAGCCTTCACGATAAGGTTGTAGCACCGGTAGTGTACTCGTTGGTGTTCCACGGACGTACCTTGACACTCCCTCACTATCGATGCAATTGAGGAATGTTGCCCCGGCCCATTCAAGCACCTGCCCTTGAACTTTCGATCCTTGGCTGGGCTTCATAGATGGGCAAGTCCAGGCGAGTCCAGTACTACAAGCCATTCTCCAATGGCCCTGTTGCGATGTGAGAGGCAAAACCACCAACCTAAATTTTCATTGTTCATTGAGATCAAGCACAATTCGAGAAAATGAATCCAAAAATGGACACCAAGAATCGAGAGTTCTTGAAGGCCACCCATGAAGGCAAATAGTGAAGTAGAATTGCATGCGTACCTCTGCCCCACTGCCCATTCTGGTCACATTCTGGTCACATGCCATCTTCAAAATAATCACTTGCTGGAAAGCCAGATTGGATGCACTAGGATCCACCTTATGCGTAACTATGGGCAACCGAACCATGAAAGCTACATAGGCCACACTGACTAGCACACACCAGCCCGGACCAGCAAACCAAAGCATTTTCTAGAAATTACCTACATACCGAGAGCTTTCGACATACTAAAACCCACTGGAAGCAGTCCTTTTACCTCCTTATTTTCGGCTGTACCTGTTCCTCAATAGTACTGGTCGTCTGGTTCCATACCGGGTTCGCGCTCGCCAGTACGCCAAACTAGAAACACCAAATCACGAAATCAAAATCAACAACCTAACCCCTCGCGCCCCCATGAAGGACCCCATTCTATTCTACAAATTCGCAGTCGACTCGCAGGTCTTCTTCAAGTCCAAGTACTCGTATGCCCTCGTCAACCTCAAGCCGCTCGCTCCAGGGCACGTGCTCGTGGTGCCTCTCCGTACCAGCGTGCTCCGTTTTGGCGATTTGACCACGGCCGAGGGCGCAGATTACATGAACTCTCTACAAATCGTACAGGGCCTCATCAGGCGAGTCTACAAAGCCGACGCGCTCAATTTGGCGATCCAGGACGGACCCGAATCGGGCCAGTCGGTGCCACATCTCCACACTCACATCATTCCTCGGTACAAGGACGACCATCACGACGATAGCATCCACAAGCAGCTTGAAAAAACAGACTTGGCCGCGGCGTACGACGACTTTTTCGCGAGGAAAAGCCAATTCCAGGCGTCGCCGGGGTTCATCTCCAAGCCGGACGACGCGAGATATCCGCGGACGGACGAGGAGATGGCCAAGGAGGCCGACTGGCTAAGGGAGGAGTTGGCCAAGTACCGGACAGAAGAGGGACTCGACACGTTGTGAGAATGCAGATATGAGAGATACGACATGGCGGTTGGCAATCAAATAGATCGAAGTGCGGCAGCTTGGGTGTTCGTGTAAGTAATGCACTCATCGGCTGGTGTTGCGGGAGACTTGTTGGAACGAAAACGGGCCCTTTCTTGGTGTGGTGACCTAACATGGAGGTCGTGCCTGGGCTGCCCCGGGTTATGTCCGTCTGGGTTATGTCCGTCTGGGTTATATCCGTCTGGGTTATGTCCGTCTGGGTAATGTTCGTTTGGTGACCATGCCTTCTTCTGAGAGGGTCATTCCTGCTGATACTCTCTATAAGAACCAATTCGAAAAAATGGGCCTTATACTCTTTCCCGCACTGCCAGTGCCTACTGGCATTCTCACACCCACCATCTACCACAATATTCCGGTGCAAACTCACACCTGTCAATAGAATGCCCCGTTCAGGTCAGCCCGGAATCCCTGAACTCTATCCCCTCCCTCTCGGAGTCAGAAAATGCCATCTCGATAAACCACCTTATCCCTATATGCACTCCCACTCTACCCTACATGCTCACCTCACCACTATACCGTTTCCTCACTTTCTTCCACACTTCTTCCACACTTCTTCCACACTTCTTCCACACTTCCCTTTTCCCTTTCTACTCAACATGTCCGCCGAGCCCTTGGACGAGATCCAGTGGAAGTCCCCCGAGTGGATCCAGCAGTTCGGCCTACATACGGGCAACGTGCTCGACTACTTCTCCGAGTCGCCTTTTTACGACCGCACCTCCAACAACCAGGTGCTCCGCATGCAGTTCCAGTTCCAGCAGATCCCGCCCAACGTGCACCCGCAAAAGTATCTACAGACACGGTTGGCGGAAATGGTGGGCGTGGAGTTTGTGGTGGCGTTCGTGCGCGAACCGGACTTCTGGGTGGTCCGCAAACAGCGCCGGTTGGACCCCCTGAATGCTGTGACCGAGCACGATTACTACATCATAGGCGCGAACGTCTACCAGAGCCCGATGGTGGCGGACGTGCTCTCTGCGCGGCTCCTATCGACGGTTCTATCGATGAAACAGTCCATCACTTTACTCAACCAAATGTCCACATTCAGCATCAGCGAGGGCGGGCATACGTATCCGAGCGAGCCGGCGACTAGCGGGTCGTCGGGCGCCCGGCTGGGACAGCCGTCGGCAGGAACAGCGGGGCTTATTAGTACGCCGATGACCGTGTCTAATCCGGGCACTGTGGCACAAACAGGCACCATGGACGTGGGACTGTCACTCGTAGATTCCGGCGCGTATTCGGCTGTACTGGCTACGGCATTTGAAAATTTGCTTGGCAGTGTGGTGGGCGTGAACGGGACGGACAAAAGCATATATATAGATGATATTCCCCTTTACGGAAAGGGCAGCACCGTGGAGCAGCTCGGGCTCAAGCTCAATCTCGCGGATGACTGAGGGTGTGGAGATGAAGGAATCTTGAGGGTATACGGATGATATTAGGGATGGATGGGACGCTATTTGGGAGACTAGGGCGCTTTCTTGGGGAATTAAGAGTCTAACAGGGTGCTATTCGTTTTTTGGATGACTTGAACATTCATGGTTAATTTGAACATAACCCCCGATAACCAGCGCCTTCTTAACAATGACTACAACATTCTCATGGATGACTAGACCGATCTCGGGTGCCGGAATGATGATCTGCTCCTCCCACTGTTTATTCGACTTTAGAATCCCTCTGTTCAGGGGAGTACGTGGCAATTGGTTCTTTCTGCTGCTGGTCTGGGATCCTCTGATAAACGATATCCAAAAAAGACCATATTGCGTTTCCGCTTTCAAAGATTTTCTTCCCTGAACGGGTTGTTAACGTTCTTCAGAAACATACCTATTTCCCATTGCTTTCAAAACCAGCTCGAGTTCCGGCCGACCGTACACAATCCGTGAGAAACCAACGAGAATTTCAAGTTCTCTTCTTTTCGCTTTGTGTGTATGGGAGTAACGGATCCGATCTCCAACTGGCATTCGGTATTCACATCATGAGAGGCGGTCATCTTTCCTGCGACTCTAGTCGGTGATCCACTATTGCGTTAATCTATTAGCTCTTATTCATGAAGAAGTGGCATTTACAGATGCTCGCTTGAAAATGGATATACTGGAAGTGGGTTGTTTTTTTACTACATTTCCATATTTGGACTCAGACCCCATGGAATAGATATAGTGGCTAAATTCATTTGTCTGAGTTGACATTTCTTCAAGTCACTTTGTTTCTTTCACCGCATACCCTTTCTCCATGGCTAGGCGGCTCCAATTTCTTCATGATTGATGACCCAGGAATGTCTGTGGCTTGCAGTTGAGACCCCACACAAGATCCATCGGGGTATTTCATTTGACCCTCAGAGACTATACGTGACGAACAAGATATTTCCAATTTTATTATAGAGATACTTCCTTCAATAATATGCTATTAAGATATGGTCCGTACTGTATTCATCGGGTGCCTCGACGTCATAGTAGATAAATTATGGTTGAATGCTGCCCGTTCGTGGGGAAAGGCCATCGAATGCCTTTCTTCAACTTCCAAATGAACTCGGCCCTATTTCAGATTGCTTATGTGTTCACTTATTCCCTCTTGTTCACGTTTTTCTTGATTGAACTACAAGTGTTGCACTGTTGTATTTATCGAGATATTAGAAACATCCATCCACTATATCCTTCCTCAATACACACCCTCAAGAGACTTCCTCAGTAGACTCATATATACTATCCACGAACATCGCCAACACTGCATAAACCATCTAAAGCTCGTCCTTTTCGCCGTCCGCCTTTGCCACAGGCAACTCACCACAGGCTACCACTTTCACCTCCTTAAGTGGCCGGTCTGCCCTGTCAGTCTTCGTTTTTTCGATCTTTTGCACGACCTCTACGCCGTCGACCACCTCGCCAAATACAACGTGGGCACCATTCAACCAGGAGGTGACCGCAGTAGTGATGAAAAACTGCGATCCGTTGGTGTTTCTGCCAGCATTGGCCATGGACAAACGGTACTTGCGGTCGTGCTTCAAGTCGAAATTCTCATCGGCAAACTTGTTGCCATAAATAGATTTGCCGCCATAGCCCTTGCCTGTTTCGTAGTCGCCACCCTGGATCATAAAGTTGGGGATCACACGGTGGAAAACCGACTCAATGTAGCCAAAAGAAGGGTCTTTGGAAACAGCCAATTGCCTGAAGTTCTCCACGGTTTTGGGCACGACCGTGCCAAACAAGCCAATGGTGATTCTGCCGAGACTCTCGCCGTCTTGCTCAATGTCAAAATACACCTTGTGGGTGATGGGAGGGTTTTCTGGCAATTCCTTGGACGCAGTGGTCAACCGGAAGAAGGTAAAGAGCGAGACGAGAATTGCAAGCACGGAAAGGGTCTTCATCATCAGAGTATTTTTCGATATTGGGTTCACTAGGGGAAAATACCAAGATTTCTAGTGTTTTCTATGGAGTACGAATTCTATAGGATGTGGCTGGGGAATATATAGCCTGGTCGCGGTGGTGCATATTGGACTAGCAAGTGGAGATCGGGACCATGGATCCACTTTCTAGGCAGTAGCGATATTTGGGAAATTGGGAGATTTGGGGGTCTGCGTGGAAACTTGGGGTCTCCAGTTTGGGCCTGTTTTGGAATGGCGTGTTGAAGGGTGGTTTCCGATTTTTGCAGCTGGACAGTGTATTTGGTGTAATTGCGAGTGACGCGAATTGCATTGAGTATTCAGCAACACTGGATATATTTTGGTAAAATGCTAGTAATGAAAAAGAAGAGGGAACGAAAGTCTTTTTCGTATTTTGGTCCAGAAAGCACGTGGGGTCTCAGGACTTTTTTCGTTTTTTGTAAAACACTCACAGTGATCTACTGCTGTTCCTGGCCTGATATAATCATAACTGGATTAGGTATACATATCATCCAGTGCACGGGAGACGGTCAGAAGATCTTATTCTTTTGTATTTAAGAAGAAGTAACTAAATGGATCTTTACGGGAATTCCGAACCCAGAACTCTATTGTCGTTTCCGGGCTCAATATACTCCATCAAGTTCCTACTCTATATGCACAGATATCATTTAGCAAAGAACGAAGAGAAGTAAATCTTCATCTTCGCTTGCCATATAGAAGGCATTTGTATGGCTTATGCTTGTTTACCCACAGTGTTAAACTATCGTTTCAGGCTTTCTCGCAGGTTACCACCATAAGCACACAGTATCAGCCTCCAGTGACCACTGGATCCTCCCGTTCTCCTCCTTTGCCGCTTCCCAAAATCCCCATGCATCGCTGATCACCCCTCTATTACTATGTACATGTCTAGAACTGTCTCTCGCCCTTTCTCTCCGCCTCCAACTCCTCCGCGATGAACCGCTCCTTCTCCTCCGCACGCGCGAGCGCCACCTTCTTGGCCTTGACCGCCTTGGCCTTACGCTCGCCACCGTTCTTCTTCGTGCCCTTTTTGTGCTCGCGCAATGGCTCCAAATCGTTGACAAACTTGTGTTTCCACCTCAACATGTACCGCCGCGTAGATACGTCGATGCCCTGTTTTTTCATCTGTTTCGATGACGTGCGCAAGAACTTAGTCAAACTGCCCTCGAACGCGTCCACGTGCTCCACCGTGTTTCTTCCGATCAACTTGAAAAAGGTCTCCAAGTCGTGCACGTTTTCCTTAGTGTGCGTAGATGTGTTCGTTTTGAGGGCCCATGCCGAGGAGGAAAAAGCACGCGAAATGGGTATGGCGCTTTTGAGCGCCGGAAGCGGCCGTATGAGTTTTGAAAATGCAAGCATGGTGTGCCTAGCTAGTGCTTAGTTAATGCTAGTAAATGCTAGTGGATGCCAAGTTCATGCTTAAAGCTGGTGAGTGCGCGCTAAGATTTTTCAGGCGTGCGTGCACCAAGCGGGGAGGGACTGTGCTGGGTGGTCAGTTGGTAATTCGACATGCCTGGGATATGGAGTGTAATGACGGACTGGTTTCGGTATTGTCTATGGTAAAATTTTGGACGTGGTATGGTCTCTTAGTATGATCTCTTAGTATGATCTCTTAGTATGGTCTCTTAGTATGATCTCTTAGTATGGTCTCTTAGTATGGTCTCTTAGTATGGTGATCTCTCACTATGGTCTCATAATATGCCTACTTACTAGGATCTCTTAATATGTCCACTTACTATGATTTCTTAGTATGATTTCCTACTATGATTTTATGGTCTCTCATTTTGATATCTCACTATGATCTTTTACATTTCTTACTGCTCTCCATTGGCTTCGACAATGACCCGTATGATCTTCCTATGGCATCCCACTATCATCTCAGTGAGATCCTCAGAATGACTTCGTTTTACTCTTTTAGGATTTCCTAGTGATCCCTCGAAATTGTTCAGAATGATCTATCAGATTAATCTCTGTATCTAGCTATGACCCGCTTATGGCCCCTCTCATTACGTCGTAATGAGTGCACTCAACGATTTTCACTATGACCTATTGTGCTGGTTTCATACCATGATATATTTTAACGATCCCTTACCATTCATTTCTCGCTCCTTCTGACACTATATATCTCCGATCTCTCACTAACCTTTCTTTTTGAGATCCGTTCGCTTCTAACGCTCTCCTTATGATATCTCAACGATCTCTACTTACTCTCTCACCTCAATTCTCTTCACTTGACGATACATTCCTTTCACTTCGTAGTTCCTGTTGCTAAACAATAGAAGGCGAAGACATAAATTTTTCCCAGTTACTTATCCTGGAATACATGTAGATTGGATCTAGGGCTCCATTCTCCTTCTAATACTCTCGATATTGGGAAGATCTATCCACATGTGATCTGGTCTATTCTTCCGCAGTCTCTGTTTCCCCTCCAATTTCTGTATCCTTACTCTTTGACCGAGTACAGTTCTCTCGTCATCCCCTCTTCGACCCACGTTCCCCGCATTCTCCCCTCTTTCACGAGGCTCCCCTATATCGTCACCTTTTCCTCTCTACTAAATGCGCTCATGCGAATGAAGTACCTGAAACTTCCACTATCCCCCACATTAGTTCCCATCTTTCATCTATCCTACTCAATCCCCTCCTATTCTGCATATAATCCGTACATGCTCTTTCATCTATAATCCATCTGAAGCATCTCTCCTCTTTCTCTCCACCATCTCCTGGCCACTTCTTCTATTTTATAGACAATCTAACTCCTGATATTACCCATAGTACCCGTATATCTGGATTTACCATAACCCCACTACGTGTCTTAGACCTTCTACCTATCCTCCCTCCCCTTCTTCATCTCTTTCCCCCGTACTGTCTACACCTCTCTATCGCTGTCATATCTTTCTATGTGCCTACACGCCCGCTTACAACAAGCCCTTGTTCTTGAACTCCTGCAACAACGAGTTACCCAATCTGGCTGGCGACTGCTCGACAATCACGCCCGCAGACTCCAACGAGGCAATCTTCGACTTGGCATCTCCCTTTCCACCGGCAACAATAGCTCCGGCGTGGCCCATTCTTCTGCCTGGAGGCGCAGAAACACCGGCAATGAAGGAAACCACGGGCTTAGGACCCTCGGGTCTGGTCAAGTTGTGCTGCTTCAAGAACTCCGCAGCCTCCTCCTCAGCAGTACCGCCGATCTCACCAATCAAGATGATACCCTCGGTCTCCTTGTCGGCCAAGAACAACGTCAACGCGTCAATGAAGTTGGTACCTGGGAAGGGGTCTCCACCCATGCCAATGACCAAGGACTGACCCAAACCAACTTGCGTAGTCTGAGCCACAGCCTCGTAGGTCAACGTTCCGGATCTGGAAATGATTCCCACACGGCCGCGCTGGTGGATGTGCGAGGGCATGATGCCGATCTTGCACTGGTCGGGCGCAATCAAGCCGGGACAGTTGGGACCCACCAATCTGGTTTTGCTCTGGGCCTTCAAAATCTGCGCGATTCTGACCATGTCGTGCTGCGGAATACCCTCGGTGATGGCCACGGCCAACTCGATCTCTGCCTCGATCGCCTCCTCGATCGCCTTGGCGGCTATGGAAGGGGGCACAAAAATACCAGTGGCGCTCGCACCGGTCTCCTTAATTGCGTCCTTCACGGTCGCAAAGACGGGTCTGTCCAAGTGCTGGGTGCCGGCCTTCTTTGGGTTTGTGCCACCCACGACCTGCGTGCCGTACGCAATCGCCTGCTCGGCGTGAAAGGTGGCCTGTTTTCCGGTGAATCCCTGGTAGATCACCTTGGTGTCCTTGGTGACCTTCAAGTTCTTGATGGTGGAGGCGTAGTTCTTCGCGAGCGGGGTGGAGGCAAAGCCACGGGCAAACTGCTTGGACAACATTTTGGGTTGGAAATAGTGGGGTTTCTCTGTGGATGGAGGTTGAAAAACGTGTTTAATATGTTGGTGAGCATCGGGCGTATCGTCCCCGCGGACGCACCCGTACACCAGAGCCAGACGCGGTGGGACGCCGAGTGCGCCCGAGCCCTCCTGGTTGGCCCGGGGAAAAGGCATTCCGAGGTTTTACAAGGGTGGGCAGCCATACGTAAAGCATGTACGTAGAAAAGCATGTATGTAAAAAAGCATGTATATAGAGAAGCATGTATATAGAAAATGTGTGTTTATACAAAGGCATGATACAAAAACATATAGAAAACATGTATTCATTGAAAACATGTATCTATTGAAAACACACGAGAGACCTTATAATGGGCCCAAATATACATAGTAGGCGACCCCAGGACTTCAACGCAGCCCCGCAAGCAGTTTAGTGTAGACGGGGAGGAAGGGCGGGATGATTGATTTTTGACTTCTTTGAATATTCTGTCTATTTGTTTAAGTCTTCGTATTTATTTTTCTGCATGCGTATCTTTATATGTTTTATGTGATGTACGTTATTCCCAGTGATCTATTGGACCGAGGAACATTCTCGCATCACCACCACCTTGCCCAAATGCGTAATTTCGTTGCAACTGACCGTGTAGGTAGAAAGTTCCTACGAACACGAAACCAGAACGGTGCAAATATCCGTAACTTGCGGTTACGAAACTGGCCATGTTCACGTAATATTTTCGTAAGCAGTGGGTGCTCTTTGGTCGCTGGGTCTGATTCCGGCAACAAAGAGATCGGCATTTTCACAGAATTAGGGAGCCTGCGGACTCAGAGTGCTTCATATCCAGGGGCCGCTCCGCAAATATAAGGGAATGGGTCATGTTTATGGCTGCACGGGTAACTCAAGGTCGGTACGAAATGGGAGCTCTTATACTTTCATACGCGAAGACTTTTAGCCTGTCCTGCTAGCTTGTTTTTCAAGCAGGGCACTTTATGCTTTCTGCTGAACGCACACATTCCATCGTTATCATCAATCTTTTGAAGATTTATAGGTACTTCGTGGTAGAAGAAACATAAGGGTTGCTTCTCATGCACCACGTGCAACATGTACCCTTTTCTGCCATCTTTTCTTAGTCGACCTCATCCCCTTTTCTTTTCTTCTTTCTGACCTTTCTTCTTTCTCCCTCTTCCCCTCTTCCGTCGTCTTAATAGTTAAACAAGCTCTTGTAGTAAAGACACCGCGTGTTCAACACGTCCCAGTCCTCCCGCGTGATCCACATCTCATTCACCACCTTCAACCGTGCGTAGACGCTGCCACCGGTCCAGGAAATCAACTCCGGATCGAGCTCTTTCGGCGCAGGAAGAACGTTCACAGCAATGAGCGAACCGTCGTCTGCCACCGCATCGGCCTTGGCGAGGTCAATCGTAAGCCTGGTTTCCGCATCGATTTTCTTGAGTTCCTGTGGTGTCAACTCCACCTCCTCGGCCGCCAGTGCGTCTTTTTTGGCCTTGGCGTCGCCGATCATCTGTTTGCGTTTTGCCTCCAACTTGTCCTTTTCCTTGCCGACATAGCTCAAAATGTCGTCGAGCGTGGACGTGGACAAGAACCGCGGCCGCCAGATGTTGATGCGGTCGTTGAGCAACACGTCGTAGCCCGGGAACTTCGCCAATCCGCCACCAACAACGAGAATATTATCATATAGTTTCTTGGCTTTGGTGAAATCCGTGGCAATACCGGCATTGGTGATCGACTCGATAATGGCCTTGTCCAAGGGAACGGCGAATTTCCTTTTCAGGTCCTCCGTTGCGCCGGCCCGGTTCGGAACCGGTTTGCCGTATGCAGCATTGGCCTGTTTGAAGATCTGCTTATCCTCTATAATTTTCAAGATCAAGGCCTCGTCGCCCATTTCCGTGAATCCGTGCCCATTCACCAAATTCTCCTGCGCTTTGGAATACGGGTTGTTGGGCTCGCCTGTATACTGGTCGTAGGACTCCGGAAAGAGCGCCCTGTTTTTCGTCTTTTGCAGGAGTTCGAACAAGTCCGGGTGGAAGAGCCCAAGCGGCGCTAGCATCACCTCGTCGTAGACCTTGAGGTGGTACTTTTCCGTTTTGCCTCCCGCTTTCCGCCGGTAGAAGTTGTACAATTGCACGGCGATATCAGCGTCGTCAAACGTGGCAAAATTCCGCTTCAAGCGGTCGGCCAATTCCCAGTCGTCGTTGCGGTTATGGAGATTGAGGTCCTGGATGGGGAAGTTCTGCTGCAAAAGCAATTTCGTGAACGTTTCCGTGATGTTGTCGCCGCCGTAGTCCAAACTAACACGCGAGTCGTTGATCACCATGCCCTCGTCAACACACGAAATCGTCGTTTTCTGCGCACCCACGTCCACCACACACGCACACGAGGAACCCAGACCAAACGTGGCGGCCACGGCCTCCTGGATTATACCCACGCGCGAAAACCCCACCAGTTTTAGCAATAGCTCCACCCACTGCTCGACCACCTCTTTATCGTAGAAATCGGGGATAATAAGGAGGCACTTGAGTTTGGGGATCTCTGCCGGAGGCACGTTGATACAGCGGAGGGCCTCCAGCGTGACCCGGTAGAGGTCACAGAGGAACTCCTGCTGCGAAAGATAGTCGTCTTTTTCCTGGTTAAACGTTCCATTCACGACGGGAAAACGGAGTCGCCACGACGTGAAATCCTCACCTAGAGGCACCCTGAGCGCGTCGGCGCCCGCCAAAAAGTCCCTGGAGAACACGTCGTCCGTCTTATCGAAGAAGTCTCGATAATCCGGATCGCTGTTATCCGGCACGATTTCCGGTTTCTGCATGCGGTTGAAGTTGGCTGCGCTCTCGCGCGAGTTGGGCATCATTCTGCGCTTGTAGAAGCGCATGCGGGCCTTGAAGTCCTTCGTTACAGTGGCTTTCATAGCGGTGAACTTCTCGCCAAAATCGTAGTCTCCGTCCTCGTAGTGCACTCTTTCGGGTAAAACCGGGTACTCCGTCGCGGAGCTGCGGTTCGGAATCGCCACCACCATGGGTACGGCTGTGGGAAAACTCTCTGTGGCACGCCCAATTCTCATATTCTGTGATCCTGGATGGATCACTATAGTGTCGGCGCCCATTTTCACCGATCCACTGTCATCGTCGTTTTCGTCCTCGTCGTCCTCGTCGTCCTCGTTTTGCTCCTTTTTTGCCTCCGAGCTGGCGCTTTTGGGCTGTGTTTCTTTCTGTTTTTCGTTCCTCCAAGTGCGTATAACTGTGACCTGGTCGTCTTTTTTCAAGTAGTCTGCAAAGTAGTTTTTCTGGTTGATCAAGGGGACCGCCTTGACGCTGGTGAGCGCAAACCCGTTTTCCTCCTCGAAGCGGCCAATGCCGGATTTCTTCAAGTTTTGTGCCATGGTGGCTGCAGCTTTGATACGGCCCTCGCGTCGTCTCTGCAAGACCTCTTCGGACGGTTTTTTCACTGTTTTCTCCAGCGGCGCCTGGGTGGTCTCCTCGGGCGTTTCTGTGGGTTTCCCGGCGTTTTTCGCTGTTTTCTGCCGCTTTGTATCGTTCTCTATGGGTGTTTCAGGTTTACGTAGAGACGGCTCTGGCGGGTCGTTTTCATCGTGAGCGGGGGCAGGCGAAGACGCCAAATCCATCTGGCTATCGAGCTCGTCCTTCAATACGGGCGGGACAGACATGGTTTAGTGAAAAAGGCGTGGAAGAATGAGATGTAAAATCGGGTCAATTTCCAGTGCCGTATCCGTATAGCGAACGGCAGGCATGAAGAGCGCGCACCATAGTGGAGCTAGAGCTGAGAGGTGGAATTTTGGGTGTCGCGTAAAAAGGGAAAGAGTAGGTTATTGGACTACCTAGGAATATGTGGTTAGAATACGGGGAATGTGTTTTGCTAAATGCTTTTAAATATAGGGGTTACGGGCGTGGGGGTGTATTGTGTGAGACTTTAGAATCGCGTGGATCCTAGAACTGTCCTCTAGAGCTGTGCGCTGGTCTCACGTAATAAATAGTGCCCGGGGACGAGACTCACAGGTTTCGGGCTTGTTATGTTCCATCCTTTTTCTTCTTCACTCATCCTTCCATCCTTTATTTTTCTTTGTGCTCGTCAATTCTGATAAGACCTTCCTTTCGGGTTTGCCCTCTGGTATCCAAGTTCTGCGACGCCACAGCAGCATGCAAGGTGGAGGACCCAAGACACACAGTTTTCGCTCAAGCATCCAGTTAACTTCTCTTCATCATCGAATACCGCTCACCCATTGCTATCAGTAACCAAGAACGGTGACAATATTGTCACCCGCTGTGCACCCTCTCTTGCTAATGCTCAATTATCCTCTCGTTTTCTTGTTATTCCCTCAGTAGTCCAAGGCGAACTTGGCTCTCGCTGGCGCAGGCCGTTCGGCCAAAACCAGCTTCCTCTGCGACTCCCTGTTCCCCATAATGTGCGAAAACCTCTCCGTACTGGCCACCTTTGACGTCAGCGGTGCCAGAGCACTGATCTTTGACAAAGAGTTCAGCTTGCGGTGTTTCGCAAGGTTCATCACACCCTCGGCCATGTTGTTCTCGTCGTGGTAGTCCCAGAGCCGCCGCTTCCATTCCGAGAGGGTGTTGTGCAATTCAAAAAGTTTCATGAGACTCTTCTTCTTTTCCGCGTGGGTGTTTTTCCGCGAGTCCTTGCTCAACTGTTTGTGGAGATGCTCGTACTCCTTGTACCGCAGGCGGAACTTCTCTGCGAGTTGAGCGTAATACTGCAGCTTCTTCTCGTGGTTCGTGAAGGAGCTGGAAGGCCGGTTTGGGAGCGACGTGGCCGCGCGGTTTCCTGCCGTCTTTGCGTCATGGTCGCTCTCCAGGTGTGCCTCCTCATTCACAGACGAGGGCAGCGTGTATGAGTTCAGGTTGCTGTTGGTGCTGCTATTGCTGGCATTACTATGGCGTTTTGCGCCAGACGAGCCCGGCTTTTTCGTGGCTTTTTCGTCGTCTGACGACAGCGACAGCGCCAAACCAGCCCCGTGGCTTTGTGGCGGCTCCTGCCGCAAGGGCGACCCTACAACTTTCCTTCCCTTTTCGGCAAATTTGCGTCGCGCTTCGCTGCTTAGTTTTGGCGACTCCGTAGAGGCACGGCTCTTGAGATTCGCAGGCACGGGAGACCCTGGCCCAAGCGTGGGCACCTCTTGCTGACTAGAAGATGCCTTTTTCGAGTTGCTCATGAGAAGTCCTCCTCCTAGACCCGCAGATTTTTTCACGGGACGAACAGGACTGGATCGTTCGACAATGCGGAGCCGGAGCGGATGCGTCTCTGAGTACCCGAGCCGGCTTAGAGCATGGTTGCAGTTGTCGAGGATGAGTTTGCGTTCGTATTCTGTGTATGCGTGCCACTGCCAGGGCCGCAACTCCTTGTAGGCCTTATCTTTGAGAATCACGTAAGTTTTCAGAGCTGTGATGTCGGCGGCGGTGCCCAGTGCTAGGAGCGGGTACACGTCGCCTTCTGTGAAGGTGTCCTTGCGCAAAAATGGCTGTGTATGGGCGGAGAAAAGGTGATCGATTTCGCTAGCCTTCATGTGTTTCGCTAGGCGTAGCTTCTCTTCAATTTCTGGCCGCGTCATAGGGCCCAAGGCCACAAACGAGATGAACTTGTTGGCCTTTTCTAAGGCGGAGTCGCCGCTGCTTATAAGGTACGCCTTCAGGGCGGCCGACGACGGCTCTTTTTGTGGCAGTTCTCCGGTTTTGTGTCCAGGGTGCAAATCTGCGCTTGGCGGCGGCAAGACGGGAGTTTCCGCCGCAGGCACGCGGGCGTGTTCCTTGATATGCTTGGGATCGCTGAGCACATTGAGCCTGCTCGTGACCGTGCCTGTGAAGTGGTAGTTTTGTGTTTGGGTAGCCGCCGGCGAGTAGATATCGAGCCTTAGTGTTTCAGGCGACGCCGAACAGGGAAATATGAGGGTGTCTGAAATCTTCACCAGCTATAGGGGTTAGTATAGGGACAGATGTAGGGGTGCCAAATTGCAGATAAATTGGCGGAAAATCGGTGAAACTTTCCAGATCTGGAGGTAATTCAGCCCCATGGCGAGAAAAGTGGCTAATTGCCTCGAAATACATACGAATTTGCCGTCCTTGACCACGAGTTTGGGCGTGGTGTGTGCCTGGTGGAGACTGCGGAGGTGCTGCAAAACGTCCGGGTTCAATTTCAACGCTAGCGCTGCAGGACGCGTGTGTGTGGGCGGGTACAAAGTCAGGATGGACGGGGCCATTTTGTGGTTTTCGCTTTTGCGTACTTTGGTGTGTTTTCGTGTTTAGTAGGTTCGGTGGCCGGACCGGATTAGTCAGTGAGATAGTGAGACTGATCTGTGCGGATAAGCAGCGGGAAGGTGGAGGAAAAATGGCTGCTGGTAGGTTGACTATAGGCTGGTGGTAGGTTGTAGGCTGGCGGTTGGATCCTCAGTTCAAAGGATCACAAATGAAACGAGAAGAACAAAAAATAAAGCGTTTGTCGAAACGGACGGAAAACGGGCAGAGGAAAAAAAGAGGTGGATCACGAACTTTAATTAGCCCAGTGAGGCAAGGTGGCAGGGCCGCATGGAGCGCACCATCTCACACGAACAATGCGGGCCCGTTGCATGAAACCGCGCCAGGCGGGGCAGGGCGTTTCTGGTACGGAGAGGGAAAAGGGAAAAGGGAAAAGGGAAAAGGGAAAAGGGAAAAGGGAAAAGGGAAAAGGGAAAAGGAAAAAAGAGGAAAGGATTACGAAGATAGGATGTAATAGAGTGGGAGACGGGGCTACGCAGTGGAGCATTAAGAATAATTTGTGGCTGGTGAAATGTGTAGAAAAGAGTGAGCTGCGCAGGGGAACAGTGGGGTGGAAAAGTGGCGGTGGGCGAGGAAAAAAAGAGAGAAAGAGGGAGAATAAAAGAGAGAAAAAGAGAGAAAAAGAGAGAAAAAGAGAGAAAAAAACGAAAAAAAGAGAACCGGAGCAGAAGGCGCCAATCGGGCGGACTGGCTTGGCGCAGATGGCACTGGAGCATTTCCACGCATCTCTTGGCCATTGTACCCACCCGGCTAATCCTGACACTCAGACTGACACTGCCCCGTTCATAAAAACACACGGTGCAAAAGTGGAAGGACTGGGAATCTTTGATATTGAGCTGTCCGGGTGCTCAGTAGTAGACCTAATCAATGGAAGGTATATTAGCCAAGGAATCGCGGATTCGGGCCCCGGCCACTACAACCAGATAGTTCTGGCCTGCGTTTGGGCTGCTTGCGAAAGCAACAAATGGGACCCAACATCCGGTAAAATAAAAAAACAGCACCCCGAACGGCTGGATACGCATTGTCAACCGAATCGCCGATTGGCCCTGGTGCGTGGACTGGGGCTAACTCTCGCATGGGTCGGTGTGAGACAGCCTGCACCGGGGGGAAAAGGAAAAAAAAGGCCAATGGGGCCTCCGGCCGGCAGAGGCATGATCATAGCGGGGTACCTTCTCGGGCTGGGGCCAGGGTTCCATTTGAAGTTTTTTGTATCTTCTAGTTTTTCTTGTATCCTTTTGTATCTTTCTGTGAAAATCCCGATTTTGCATTTTATGGTTTCCGGTTTTCTTTCCAGTTTGAAGGATGGTTATTTCTCGCTTGCTCCAGACTGGGCATTTGGTGGCCCCATTCGCGTACCGTTTCCAGTATAGGCAACGGCTCTAGCGTGTCGCGGGAACGCTTTCAGGGCCAGTAATTAGCTTTTCATTACTCTTTCAGAAAAGGAAGATTCTCGAGGGTGCACGAAGCAGTAATTGAATGGAAACGTATGCTGCCTCTTGCTCTTTTTGTATGTTTTCTCTCTTTTTTCATATCTTTGGTCACTGCCTAACTCCGGTGAGCCCGTACTGTACGCAGAGAAGGTAATATACTAGGCCCTCTTTCTCTGTTCCAGAAGGCGGGGACCATGTTGGGCAAAATTAGGGTGAAATACAAGCGAGTCCAAAGCCATGGTTTCGATTTTTATTTTCACCAGATTCACTAACCCGGTGGCGGTGACGTGACGTAGACCGGTCGGTAGTAGCGTTGGTTATGGTAGACCAGATTATGTGTGTTTTCACGGTAATTTCCGGTTTTGAAGGAGCCACGGGACTATCCAGTATATCTTCTGACGGTGGGGAGTTCTGGCCCAGCCAGGCAATCTGGGTACTAGGAATAAACAGACCCACAGGGCTACTCTAGAGTGCGTTTTGGAGAGCGAACTGCGAGATGATACATATCTTGATATGAGCCCCAGTAACAATTGACTGCTAGATTAGAACGTTAGTTTCTCTTCCTATTCTTGAAATGGACTTTTGATGAGGGAAAATTTCCTTACCTATGCCCATGGAGTCCGGGGTTAGTCAACTAGACAGTGAGCTCAGCTCATACACGAGATGTGTTGCAAAGATTTCTATACCTGATGATTCCTACAACTCCGAAGATTTCCATATTTGAAGAACTCCACAACTTCGAGATTTCTTAGGTTCAAGAACTCTACAACTTCGAAGATTTCTATATTTAAAAAACTCTACAACTTCGAGGATTCTTTCTTTGAAGAACTCTGCTTCTAAGGCCACCAACAACACTACGGTCACGTGGCACTGAAAGTGACATAGTGCCACGATAGGGGCGGGCATGTTTAATTGGGGTATTGGATGTCTAGCTATAGCGAGTGAAGACCCTGCCACCTGTACTTACGTGGGAGCTGTCAAAAGAATGCATTGTACGTTTCAATTGGTAAGAAGTTAGAGAACTGAAGTCAGCACAGTGACATGCCATCATGAATCCTTGAAATAGCCAATCCTTAGCACCCCAATAAATCTGCTCTGTCTTCTAGTATTCCCGCAATACGCCTTTGTCATCCCTAACAATACAGACAGTATCAGAAAAGGGATACATCATGGAACAAAACAAAACAAAACAAAGCAAGAAAGAAAAACAAAAAGAAGTACAGCAAGTACTACCACCGAATCCATAAAAAACCGCCTTCTCGTTCCTCTATCAACTACCAGTGCGGCAGAGCGAACAGCTTCGCAGCCGAGAGCCCCGAAACAAATATCCATACAAGCAAAACGAAAAACCAGAAAAAAACGTAAACCAAAAAACCAAATAATCACCACATACATACCCTCATAACCCCAGAAACGTCCAAAAACCCTCAAATCGACACCCCCACGTGGATTTCGCCACGGCCCTTTACCGCATACCTCTGTGCCTGTATAGGCCAGACATCGCAACCACGAGCAAAATCCCATACTGCTTTCGCCCCCGCTTGTCCTCCCGACGAGAACAAAAACCTCTACCAACAACCACATAAACACCAAGTATTTATCATGTTGAAGTGGGTCCAATCCGGGTTATCCGTGGTGGCCGGCACTGCCGAGCCCGAGTACGGCCGCGAGGCCATCCATCCTGTGACGGATTCCATCAAAAACGGCACCCCAGTTCTGAGGGAGACCACGTTGAAAGACTTCGAGTGGAGACACCCCAACTACACCAACGTGGAGACACAGACGTTTTACTTCACTGACTTGAACTCCGGCTACGTGGGCTTTGCGCAGGTGATCCACTCCAACCTCATGGGCATCAAAACCACTGCGCAGTTCACGTTCCGTTTGTACAACAACATCACGGGAGCCGCGGACCAACACTGCACCTGGACGTCCACGGCGCTCGAGAACTTCCGCACCGAGGGCGCTAACTTCTACGCAGACAACTTGTCGATCGAGAGTTCCGGCGACAACACTTACAGGATTAAGTCGGCAGTAAACGCCGAGTCCGAGGTGGATTTGGAGGTGACGCGGTTGGTGCCGGGGGTCATTTTTGGCGCCGACGGAACCACCTTATACGGCGAAGACGTCAACGAACCATGGGGCTCAATGAGACACGTGTTCTGGCCACGCTGCTCGGCCAAGGGCACCATCAAGTTGAAATCCGGCACGGTCCAGATCGATGGATACACGATGTTCGTGATGGCGTTGCAGGGCATGAAGCCGCACCACGCGGCCAAGCTGTGGAACTTCTTGAACTTCCAGCTGGAGAATTACAGCGCAGTAGTGATGGAGTTCACCACGCCCAAATCGTACGCCACCACTAAGGTGAACGTGGCCATTGTGACGCTGGCAGATCTGATCATCTCCACGTCCATCGACAACGACGTGGTGCACGAAAACGCGGAAGTAGACGAGGTTGGCTGGACTGTTCCCAAGGCCATCACGTTCAAATTCAGCGGCCCATCCTCGCAGCCAGTGGCCGAGGTGTCCGGAAATTTGGACAAGCTTGTCGAGCGCGTGGACGTGATGGCGGAAATCCCGCAGTTCGTGAAGAATATCGTGAGTGGCGTGGCGGGAGCCAAGCCTTACATCTACCAGTTCTGCAACACCTTGACGATCACGTGCGGCGACAAGACCGAAACCGGAATTGCGTTCAACGAGGCCACGTTCATCTCAGAGTAGGCCAGGGAATACGGAAGTGGGCGTGCCCTAATCAGACCCGGCAGTGCCTTTCGTTATGCTTAATGTAATCGATTGTTTTAGAGACTGTAGGGGTGTAGAGTGATGAGTCTACTAGGGGAGAATACGATTTGTATCTAAATAAGCATAAGAATTAAGGGAGACGTAAGGGAGTATAAGGGAATACTAAGGGAGTATGAGGGAGTATGAGGGAGTAATATCTATGCGTGTTACAAACGTGGCCCTATACATACAGTAGGGTTTGTAGTATCCGCTGAAGGTATCTACTATTAGTGAATAAACTGTGCAGTCAGTGTGAACTCCAAAGTTGATACGTTGGGAAAGGTATAGAGAAGGGGTAATGAGATCGGCAAGTTACATGGAATGACAAGAACCAAACTCTTTGAAATTGCCAAGAGGCGATTCTACTCTTAATAACATAGTGGTTTCTTGCACAAGCATGGGAGCATCGGGGAGTACCTCCATGTCATGGCACTCTCATAGCGGGGTCAATTCATTCAATGGTTTTGGGAGGACAATCGAGAAAGTTCTCATGACGCGTTCTAGATTTATACGAACCAGATCCCGCCAAGATCGTCTCAATTATACAATATCATATGGTGTCTCCAGTATCAGTCAGGCCATACAAAGTATCAAAGTCCATGGCGAGGACGTGGCAAAAGTCAGATCACATTTTGCACAAGAGCCTTACTCCAGGAGAAGTTCGCTCACTATAAGACCACTGCCAGGAACTCAGAATATCATATTTCTCGTTCTGAATCAGACGTATCTGGAAAAAACAAAATCCTACAGTTCCGATGATTCAGCCTAGCCTCTGGCCTATTTTACGTACTGTCCCAATTCAGATACTTCCGCCAAGAACTCCTAGCTCGAACCATGCAGCCGTAGACTTTTCCTAGCTCCTTAGAAACCCAATACGTTGACCAAAAAGAGATCTCGACAACTGCAGGATTCGAACCTGCGCGGGCAAAGCCCAAAAGATTTCTAATCTTTCTCCTTAACCGCTCGGACAAGTTGCCTGTATATAGAGAGAAGAAGCTGTGGTCGGTAATTCTATTTTGATTTCCACGTAGTACTATATACAGGAAATATACCAAAAAGCTCAGGAGAGGGCTACAAGTTTTAGTGGACCATGTTGAGCAAAGGGTTGCTCTTAGGATCCGGTTCGGACCGCACTATCCTGGCGTTTCTTGTTTACGTGGGTAAATGTTCGGCGACCTTTTAATCGAATAAGCGATATTTCAGTAGGAGCACCCAGCAACGGGAGCGAAGAAACTTCAATAGAAATAATAATCTTTGGGCTACTAATAGGAAAAAAAAATAGACTCTCCAGTGAGAAATTCAATAGTAAGGTGAGTGAAACAGTCTCGTTCGCTTTCTTATAAAAGTGTGTTTCTTGCAGAACTGCTTAGCTCAGTCGAATCTTTCGAAAGCGTATTGTATGAGCACCAAAAAGCTACTATTGGTTTCAGTTGACGTTTGTGAAACACAATAAATGAACGTGAAATGTTAGCACCGTTTCACAAATCAAGAATGAGAACTGTCTGAAAATCACCGCCAAAGAGCTAATAGTCTGAGTGTGATCTTCCCATTCATTGATTAAAGAACAATTGTAAACTGTCACTTCCTGTGCAGCTCATCGATAATTACAATATAAACCCTGAAACCGCAAACCAAAAGGAATTGTCGTTGGCAGATGCCTAGGAATTTCCCTACAATCCGGACTGGAGTGACTGAGTCAAATAAAGCAAAACCTGATTTGGCCTTCCCTTGAATTACCCTACTAACCCCCAAAAAGAATAGACCTTCAAAGCTACCAATGACTGTTATTTTGTATTTGTCACGATGCGACTTCAAGAAATCTAAACTATCTATATATCAGCACCTTGCTCTCACCGTCTCTCGTAAGTGAAGTAGTGCAAGAACACGTACCCCAACACAACAAAGGTAAAGCCCCAGCCGACCAAGCAAAAGATATCGTCCCAAAATGCCGAGACGTTGAACCCAAAGGTACTCAAAATGACGGCGCCAGGCACTTCGATCGAAAGTCCGTACTTCTTCTCCCTCAAAATCAAGTCCTTGACCTCGTTGATGGCCAATGCTTCATATGCATAGTGGAAAAGCGAAATCCACTGGAGCCATTTGGTCTGGGCCTTGAGGTCCTCACTGTTGATGAACAAACCAGCAAACAACAACGAGAATAAGAGAATCAACACACTGATAATTGTCGAAGTGCCAGGATCCTTGATCAAGATTCCCACGATCAACACCTCGATCGCAATTGCAAGATTGAAAAGAACCAAGATGCCAAGCGCTTTTATAAACCCGTTGTGCTCCATGGTCAAGCCGATCATGGGGTACATGATACTCAACAATATCACGGGAGGAAGTACCCTGAGAGGGAGTAAATCACAGATCATTTTGCTGAGGTAGTACGACGCTGGATGGTAGTAGTTGTTGGCCCTTTCGCGAATGAATATGATTCTTTCTTGGGAAAACGAGTGTAATCCGGTCAACGAAGAAAAGCCGAAAAGAGCCAAGACGAAAAAGAACACGCCGAGTCGGTTCTGGAAACCGCTGATGTCATTGGTCACATTGTAGTAGAGAAAGCCGCAGAAAAGTCCCACAGCAAACGACAACACGTAGTTCGTCAAAAGAAGCCTAGGGTTCCGGTACAAGTTCTTGAACGTGCGCGAACACAAAATGGACAACTGGGTCCAGAAACTGGCCTTTTTCAGCATGTACTGCTCCAAGTGCAACTCCTGCGGCTCCTGTGCCAAGTCGTCGATCTGGTTTCTGAGCTCGATGCTGATCGCAGATTCCTCGAACATCTGCGGCAACTTCGTCTTCAACCGGATAAGCTCTTCGCCATTGTCGGAGGAGTCGCCGACCTTCTGGTAGTTATACTCATCGCGGTGCACGGCAAAGTGCTCCCATTCGTGGGTCACGTCGGTGTCGCTGGTAGTGTTGGAAAGGAATCGTTCATGGATATTTTCTGCGTTGGCATCGCTGGGCACACGGATCACCTTTTTATGGTCCACAGTGATATCGATCAAATAATCGGCAAGATTGTACCCGAGCGGGCACTGGTAACCGTTTTTGCCAAAGTAATCATTGCAGCTGATCATGTCGCCTGAGTAGATCAAGTCGCCCTCGCTGAGCAACGTGAGCTTGTCGAAACGCGACACAATATTGCTGCGGGGCTGGTGGATGGTAAACACGATGGTACGGCTGAAATCCTTGGCCAATTTCACGAGCGAATCGATCACGTTTTTGGCGTTGTACGCGTCTAACCCTGAGGTGGGCTCGTCGAGGAAAAGAATGGATGGCGATGTCACTAGCTCACACGCAATCAGGACGCGCCGCTTCTCGCCGCCAGAGATACCCCGCTCAAAATCCAGGCCGATCACGCGGTCCTTGATCCCTAAAATGCGAAGCTCGTTCAAAACCTCCGTGACACGTGACACCTTGGCGCTGAGGCTCATGGAGCGGGGGAGCCGCAAGAGCGCACTATTCAACACCGTCTCGTACACGGTCAAGGTGGGAATAAGGTGGTCCTCCTGGTCGACAAAACCCACGATTTTCTTGTACATGGCGGGAGCCAACACCTGGCCGTTGACGTAGATGTTTCCCGCGACGGAGCCGCGCTTGTTCTTGCCGGCCAAGATGTCCAAAAGCGTCGTCTTCCCGGCGCCGGAGCCGCCCATGATCGCCAAGCACTGTCCTGGACTTACGAGCCCGAACGCGCCTTGCAACACCGTGGCGCCGCCCGGCAACGTGTACGACACGTTTTTGAACGAGAAAGTCGCCGGCGTGAAGTTCTCGCTGAGCGGGTTGTGCTCGTCCGTACCTGGCGCGTAGCCCGCGGCGAAAAGGGGGCTCTTGCCCACTCTGTACACGGACCATGCGACAACCACGCCACAAACGGCAAACACCGCGGCGATCGTGAGGATGCTGTTGAGTGTTAACCGCCGACGCGAAGGCACGTCGTAGCCTGGGACCTCGCTTTTGTGCAAGCACTCGCCGGAGGCACAGTGGAGCGTGATGTACGGGTCTCCGAAAACCGACGAGATCAAGTCGTTCATGCTGGGCTCGGAAAAGCGGCAGTTCTGTGAGTTTGTGTCGCAGCTGAAGTCGCCCGGACCGCGGATGGTCTCGGTCAAAAACTCGGAAATGTCGATCAGCCCCAGCTGCCCGCAGAGCATGCGCCCAGGTAAACATTTACACGCGATATCCTCGCAGCTGTATCGCGTAGCGTTGCTTTTTGCGTCGAAGTGGTAATCGCAGCGGGCCAAGTCGCAGTAGAAGGACTCCTGCTGGTCGATCCAGAACTGGAAGTCGCACGTTTCTGCGGTTCGGTTGCAGCTGAAGGTGGCCTGTGGAATCTGGCCGTCCAAAATCGCCACAATTTTCTTGTTCGTCACGTCGCACATCTGGTGGAACTTGTGCACAAGCACACCCCCTTTGTAGCATGTGCCTTTGAGGCCCTCGGGCACAAAAGCGTCACAAGATGAGTCGTCCGTGCACAAGTTACAGTTTATGCCCAGCCATCCGGATTTGCAGTCACAGGTATCGGCCTGCCGTTTTGGACGGTTACTGTTGCCGTCACTGAGTGCGCCACAAAGCGGCACCGCGCAGTCCAAGCCGCCGTAGCCGTCCCTACACTCACACATTCCGGTGAAGGAGTTGCACTGAGAAAACTGCGTGCACTCGAAATTGGGGAGGTTGCAGTTGAAGCAGGGCGGGCATTTTTTGTCGTTTTCGTCCACAAACACGGCGGGGGCCTTTGGGGATTGCACAACCTGCTGCCCGCTGTTTTGCACGTCGTTTTGTGCCACTTTTTGGGCATTTTCGTGTACCGCCACGCTATGGCTGAATTTGTCTAGAAAGGCACGCGTGTCTGGCTGGCCGGCACCTACGGCCACGGCAACGAGAAGCCACGTGACTAGTCTCATGGGATTGGGTGCTTCTATGGGGGAGGTGGGGTTGAGTTAGGGCGGTTGTGGCGCTTTCGGTGGCACTTTGAGGAGTACGAGCTGTACGGTTGCTGATTGTCTGCTAGATAGCGGCGTCTATGTGCAGGAGCGGAACATGGGCTGGCTGCGAAGTCTTTTGGGGTGGTGGAAGTAGGCGGAAAGATAGGAGAAGGTGATTTGCGGGTTTGGAGGGTTAAGGTTTCAGCGGGTGGCGGCATTGGCGCAATTTGGGTGTTTTAATTCGGGACGGGTCTGCTCTATTGAGTACCTAGTTTGGTCCCTACAGTGGTGCGTTGGGCTTGCTCGCAGCGTAGGATCTCAATTATTAGAGACGATGCATAGTTTCCAGGACTGCGTCTGTTGGCCCCCAGAAACGGGTGGCCACTAGGCGAATTTTAATGGCGGCTCTTTAATCTCGATACTGTTTTTTCCCTTTTTTAAGACTCATCGTAGTAGTCGCTATCCCCCCAGAATTGGTGTATCTACAGCCAACAAACCCGAACTACGCTTGCATAGCAATCTGGGTGACGAAGCACTAGGACCTTCCCAGGCCCGTGTTGTTTACGTCACTCCACCCGTTGCCGTGCTAACCAATATCATATTGTGTTTATGTGAGAGATAGTACCAGGAGGGAAATCCGATGTCTTGTAGCTCAAGTGAGACTCTCTGAAAGTATCGAAGTATGTGTCTTTAGTCAAGACAGTGAGCAGGTCTAGTCTCCATTTTCTGAACTCACGAGTTGCCAGACCCTGTCGTTTTAGTGTAGAATGGAAGGGGGTTAGTGTGGTGGTCATATTGGTATAATGTAGGGAAACCGTACGGGCACTGGAGTGGATATTCATATAGCTAGGCCGCAAGAATATCTTCCAGAGGCAAATAGGGTTAGGTGGTTTATGGAAAAGTTTCGTGTATAGAGAAGAGCAGCAATGGTCAGGTATCTCAACGAGCCCTTCACATACCGGGCAAGATGTTGGTTGTCAGAAGATGAGTTTCTAATACTGCCATGAAATGTGAGATATTCCAAAGTTGCTCCAGCTCGACGTAAAGTCCTTCTAAGAACACGGTTGCCACATCCCAAAAAGGTAATGTAGTCCTCATAGACTGCTTGTTTTTCTACAGTCTGCCACACCTGGATATTCACTTGACAGAGTGAAGTTAATACTCACCGTACGAAGATCCGGGTTGGTAGGCTCCTTTGTTTCATATCCAAGTAGATTATCAGACCACTTTAACATATCAAGTTTCCTTCACAGCAGCCAGCACGAATAACGATATCCTCTCTAAAACACCAAGCATATGTAAGCAAAGTGATTGCTTGTTAAGTATTATTTTATGAGCCGGTAATGAATGGTCCTACGGGAGGCTGCACGGTTCACTGAGGTATCGTCATACTACCTCACGTACCCAGCTGTGGAAGCTCTACAAATAAAAGGTAATCCCATGACACGCGATACAGCTCACTATTAGACGACCGCAACTGCACTTCCCTCAATCAGCACACCACTAATACCGCTCCGACTCTACACCTCGAGATTTGACATGGAGGTCGTACATCTGCTGGGTCCCGTGATCAAGGGACGTGTGGGGTGGTTCTTCACAGTGGAGCTCCACCAAGTTTTCATTCTGCGCTGGAGCATTGAAAATGCTCCTTTTTTTTGCCAGTCGCCCGGGTCTCGAACCCCGCCTCCTCAAATCACCCAAATAAAGCTAATATCGACGCCTCCATCGTAGCATAGCCGAGTGTCCACCCAAATAACCAAGAACCACTCAACCCACCAACCAAACCATCACCGAACCATCTATCCGTCACCTGTACCTGACTGTGAATATCTCCAGTCTTATGACTATCAGATCATGTGCGCTGTTACATCGAGGCTACTCCATGGAACATGTATACAGCTAAAGGATATCTGGGAAGTAACGTGACATGTATTTGCTGGAAAAAACCTAAACAGAATAACCTAACCATAATAGCCCAACAGTTGGGATACCCAATACACAGCACCCTTTTCCCCAGTCCTAGGCTTCCTTCCTAATACACCATTCAGATTTCGTAAACACCCCTCCTCTTCCCTCCCTTCGCATATTCCCTCATTTTCCACAAGATATCTACTTTCGTCCCGGAATATAGCTCTCCAACAACTCGAGCGTAGCCTCTGCCTGACTTACCACTCCATAGTAAACGGGCCACAATTGGGGGTCCACCTTGTCGCCCACTTCTTTGAATTCTTCCTTCCAAAACCGCAATTGGCGTTGAAATTCAGAGAGTTTCCGCTCATAGTCGCCAATCTGAAGATCGAGCACTCCGTGGTAATTGTTCATTGCCAAAGCCCGCACATTGAGCTCAATAATCTCAAATATTGCGAGATGCCCCGGAACTTGCACGGCTTCCAGCACCTCAACTGCTTTATATTTCCCCAATTTCCTAGAGGACTCCACCATTTCCCGGAACATATACTGCGCAAACACTAGTTGCTGAGGAGGGCCCTTGCAGTTGATGATTCTCCTCACCTCAGAGCTGATTTGGGTAAGCTGCTTCCGGATGTCGGAGCTTTGGCTCTCGAGGGCCACTGTATCAAAACTCGTCTCGTTTATGAACGATTTTAAGCGCATAATGATAATTTCCGACGAAGCTGTTAAAGCTGCAAGAGAATTTACGTCTTTCTGAATATTCGTTCTCTCTTCCGGGTCCCGATTTGGAGATATTGGCTCTATTACCACGCCCTCCCCAAGACTGCCAACTGACACTAACCGTCCAGTTGGGTACCGAGTAGGTTTTGGCATGAGAAGGGTATCGTCGATCCTCAAACACTCCACAAGTGACGAAATAAGGATACATGCAGCAGCAGCTAAATTAGTTTTCATTATAAACCGTCGTCTGTTGTGAGGCTCTATGCTCTTTTTTGGGTAAGTTGGGCTTTATTTATACGAAAGTAAGTGGAATTTGAACGCACGGGTTTTGAAGCCCGGTGTTTCTGTTTCCGTGACGGAGGCTCTTAGGTTGTCGGCGAGCTCATCCCTTGATGAACGACTAGGTCTATTGTGTAGATCCACTTGGCAACCACAGAAACAGGCACTCTGGATCGTGAGGTATTGTTAGTAACGGAATATTTAATTTGCCCGAGCCAGGCTAGACAAATCCGAATCACCCAAGGCAAGTCTTTACTATTGGCATGCGCTGAAATTGTGTTGGCCGCTATCTTGAGGCTGTGATTTCACCTCTATTTGTTATGGGGTTGTGTAGCACCAATTGTTGGGAAATATTCCACTTTTTTTTATTCAAAGACACAAATTGTATTGTAGTTATTTTCCTTGCCCGAACCTCTCAAAGAGGACTATGTAGGGCTCCTGGGAGGGTTTTTACAGGACATTGAAATATTTGGTTAATATCGCTTTTTTTTTCCAATAGAAGCGTGGTATTGCCAGATTTCTTTCCCAAAAAACGACTAGAGGGTAAATTGAACATGTTTATTTATAAATCAGTACATTTTTTCAGAAAAAATAGTGAATTGTCGATTTTGATTTCCCATTTGTTTTGCTTTTCATCTTCATGAAATAAGAGGCACTTTTGGTTGCGGCCAGATCATGAAGAAAACACTGTTTCCCGTCCGATCAACGTTAGTTAAGCTTCATAGAGCGACACTGAGTAGTGTAGTGGGAGACCATATGCGAAATTGTCGTGCTGCAATCTTTTTGTCATTGCAAGACTCACCTTTTTTTTGTTGAATCTAAGAATTCCACCTTTTTGATTTTTTGCTTTTCTTGAAAGATACATATCTCGATGCACATACTCTTAAACTGTCTCTATTTATCGATTGAGGCTAGACACAACTAGCTTTCACCGACAGTCACCCACCAAACAATACTGCCAGCCGCAACTTGCTCTTGTAACTTGTCTTTAAAAACAACTTCGATCAGCTTGAGCATTTGATAACTCTCTTGAGAGGCTCAATATACTCCTCCGTCAACTCATCCTTCACAAACACCATGTAGTAAGGTGTGGCAGTATTGGTCTCCGTAAAATTGAAAACCTCCGACGCAGGCACCTCGGTCACCGAGTCATCGTTGTACTTCCGGTAGATATTTCTCTTTGGATCCTTGATGTAGACCCAGTAGTGCCCATATGACGCTTCGCCTCTATGAATGAACACGGCGAACAACGTGTAGCCAAATTTTTTGTATGACTTGAATTGGCTCGAGATCTGCAGCTGCAAAGTTTCGATTCTGGTATTAATGGACTGGAGACGGATCTTTAATAGTTCCACCTGGTGTTGAATGGCGTCAATTGTGTCTTGCTTGATCTGGAGTTCTTCATGTTCCAAGACCTTGGCATTCAAGTATTTTAGCGTCGCATTCAACGAGTCAATGATCGAGAGTTTCGTTTCGGGATCGGTGCGAAGAATAGTCAGCTTTTCTTCCGAAAGTTTGCTGATCTCTGTCTTCCATTCAAACACTTCTTGTCTTTTGCTTAAAACTTCGGCGTCGTCAGTGTCGAGGTATCTATCAAGGTAGATGTTTTCACCGAATGGGATTACCTCTAGTGATTTGTACGCCATAAGCCGCTCCCTGTCGAAGAGCACTCTCTGCACATGAAATTGCAAGATCTCTGGTGTCTTCAGGATTGTCGCGGACATCTTTACCTTACCTTCTTCCAAATTAACAACATTTTCACCGAAATAGTTATCTAAAGCGTCATAGATATCTCTGGGATGGTCGCCCACATTGATGATTAGACTGAAAAAGCGCTCAAACGAGACTCGTGGTGGTCTGTTTTGTTCCAACGGAGTAATAGTTTGCTTTGTGCGTCCACTAAAAAGGCGCTTGATGAGATCGTATTGTTCGCCATCATCCTCAAGATATTCCGGTTCGAGCGCCGTCTCAATTTGAAAAGTCACATTTTCAATACACTCTGTGACGTCCTGTTGCCTGCCAATTTCTATGGCACTTTCAATCTGCTCGCTTCCGATTTTCATGATCCGTGTCTGCGGTTGGTCGTCCTTTTCAAGAACATTACTATCCTTAATCAAAGTCTGTCCGTCTTCGCTGGCCAGACTATCCATCTGGATCAAGTCCGAAGTCTCGGATTTCGGGTCCAGTCCCGATTTCATGTCTGAAAACGGATCGGAGATAAGAGTTGAGTCTTCTTCGACGGGCCGCTCTATGTAGTCCTCCATTTCAGTATCTGACAGAAGGGTCTCCAGATTCTGGTCCTCGAATGTTACCAACTGAGAAAGCGGCAAGAAGGAGAGGTATACCAACTCCTTACTAGGCTGAATATAGCGCCGGTCTGTATGAATCATCTCGTTGAACAATTCTTGAAGGCGGTAGATAAACTGTATTGATCTACCGCTTTCAGTCTCCTCAACAAGACGACCTCCTATTTTCCGCGAGTTGTGCTTCGATATGTCGATGTTCTTTTCGTCGAAGTTCAATATGATGTCTCTCAACGGCTTAATCGAGAAGTAGTATTGCAACAACGAGTTCAAGTAGCACGTATTGCCGATATTATCCAATCCTGTGGGCCAATTCTCTGCAGGTAGTAAAGACTCATCGACCTTCCCATTTTTAAGAAAGCTCAGTAAGATCTCTGATCCTCTTTGTCTCACAACAGTCTCTAGAGCAGCCCTCAAAGCACGGATATCAATCTCGTCACCATATGAAGAATTCACCAACTTTTCCTGGAATTTCGAGATGACGTCAAAGTCCGTCGTTGAATCCTCAATATCGAGAAGAGCCATACACTCACTCAAAGTGAATGTTTTAGAGCATTTCAGAAGACCAGGCATATGGATCTCAATGTACGACATCAAAATGTAGCTCTTTCTCACTACCGCGATTGAGAGCAAACACATCTGCAAAAACACGACCTCGGAACTATTTGCGTTGAAATTCACATTTTGCATGACCTCGTCGAGCCTGAACTCGTAAGCAGTGATCACGACCTCGTCCTCTGTGACATCTTCGATCCTCAATTCCTCTAGTGCCACAGACTGAGGCACCAACTCACTCAAGAGGAACTCCTCGATAAGTGGGCTCTTGCGTATCGCACATACCGTGCGCAATTGCTTGCTGAAGTATGTGTAGTTCTTTGGATCCAGCTTGCACGCAGCCTTGTACATCTCAATGACGGTGTCCTCGTCCACAACAGAGTCGTCTGGAATACCTACTATTCCCAATGCCTCAAGCGCATTTTGGTAGTCAGATACCCCGTACATCTGGCCCTTTTGGAACTGGTTGTTGTAGTACGACAGGAGACGCGTTGAACCATTGCGTGCCCTGAGAGCCAAAATCTGCTTGAAGCTGTCGACGTAGCGCATTTTATTAGCCGGGTCAGAGTTCACCGTATGTTCGTAGCACCGAATTATGAGCTCGTCCTGAAAATACGCATAGCTGCTGAGAGCAATATAGTCGGGGTATTTGTTGGAGACGTCGCCCCACGCCATGGTTAGCGAGGTGTGCTTGTCGACTTCCGCCAAAAGCGTGTGGACCTGGGATAAGTTGTCGCTGAAGGAGAAGTTGATGTCGAAGTCGTTGGCGCGATGTTGCGTTTTGAGCGACTTGCCCACAAAAATGAGCTCCGTGGCCTTTCTTATGTAGCTCTCCCTTAGCGCTTGCGTAGAAGGTAAACTGAGATTAGGTGGAATGAGACTGTCAGAATCCTCGCCCAACGTGAACCCGAGCCTGCTGAAAAGCAACTCCACGTCGATCTTGGCGTCCAAGTTCGTCTTTTTCCGGCTTATAGTGTGTATGGCCTCGTTGGCGGGAAGAAGCACGGGCCCCTTAAGAACTTTCATCATGGTTTGAAAACAGTGCACCGGGCTCGGGATTTTATCCGGCGACAACAGCAGATCTGGATTCTCTTTGATGTACTTCTCGTACCTCTCCTTTATATGGCCCGGGTCGGTCATGGGAAAAAGATCGTCGCCCTCAAATTCAGGTTTATAGACGGTTACCCGCAATAAGTGATTAGCCGCCGAGTTCAAGCTCTTGAAGAACGCGTCGTCGACAACGTGATCTGTACGTGTGGCAGTGTCTTCGAGCAAGCTCAAGTCGTCCACAGAGACCATTTCGCGGGGCAACACGTGGTACTGGTTCTTATCTGTGGCGGGGTAATTACGCGCCAACAACGAGTCCAAAACCTGGATTTTGAAGTGGCCCGCCACGCGAGGTTTTGCTTTTGTGCCCGTACCTGACGTCGCCCCCGGCCCCGGGATATCCACGATGATGCCCCGTACGGTGGCTACCACCACGTGATCTTTTTCGTGCTCCTTTTTCGAGACCGATGGCGCGTGTGGAACGGGGTTGTTCAATATGAGGCACGTGGCGTCGATCTGGGACAAGCGTGCCGCCACAGAATTTTTGTATAAGAGGGGTCTCAGCGCTAAAATCGACGTGGGTTCTGTGGATTCGCGTGTGGCAAGAAACCCGGGCGTGAGCCGCATGTCGTCCAAGATTCTGTTCGACGTTTTGTACGGGAGATTCCGCAAAACCGGCTGTGGAACCGTGGTGGGCAAATACGGAAAATGCGGCGCAGCATCGATCTCTTCCACGGCTCCTGAATGAAAACTGCCGCTAGCAAACGGATTTTTGGCGGGTTTCTCCAGGGATTGTGGCTGTGGTGCTGTTTCCTCCGCTAGACTTGCGGCGGGCTCGGTGTCCGCCTCGGGCGTTGCATTTTCGATATGAGACGACATCGCTGTAAAAAAAACGGGAGTTTTGGGGGGAAGTGTAGCCAATTGTGGGGGAAAATATAAGAGTATAGGCGTGGATTTGTCCCAGTGTCTGGGCTGGTAGATTGGTGCGTGGCGCCTGTACGCAGCAAGCGAAATCGGCCATGGTGAGATAGAAGGTGAGATAGAAAGGCCAGAGTAGTGAAAGGGAAAGGGGATAATAAGAGACTGGAGATATTGAGGTTTTTGAAAGATTTTGAAAGATTTTGAAAAGGTTTGAAAAGGTTTGAAAAGATGTTGGAGGGTTTTGTTTTTGACCTGGTCACGTAGTGCTTTATTAATTGGCTAGTATGAGGAAGTGGCCCGTGGGTGCAGTTCCAGCACTAGTAGGACTGGCTGATCTACATGGACATGCACTTGGAACACGTGGCTGGTCTACAGGAAAGTTGGCATTCGTTCAGAGAAATCACCAAGTGGCTAAATTACATATAAATGTAGTGGTTCTTTGATTTCTGGGTTGTATTGCTCCATGTTGAGTGGCTGCGATTATGTGCCACTACCCAGGGTTATTTGGATCGAGCGGTGATGTTTTCGATCCGACAAATCTGCGGGAAAGCAGTGCTGAAGGGATACACTCAAAAAACTGCTTTTCTCCACCCGCCTGGCCTCTACGCTTAATACGTACCCACAAACACCCGTGCACCAGAAAGCCAAACTCGTCTGGCCAACGCCAACCTCCACCCACCACTTCTTCTCGAATGGCACAACCGCAGCCGCCCGCGATCGACTTCGACAAAATCAGAGCAGACTCCGACGGCTCCGTGCTAGGCATGGCCCGCTCCACGTTCGCGGAGGTCGTCGGCAACAACCCCTATTTTGCCGCTGGAGGCGGCCTCATGCTCCTAGGCACCGGTTTAGCCTTGGCACGACAGGGAGTCGTCAAAGGCTCAGGTTTCATCTACCGCCAGATGCTCGTGGACTTGGAGATCCCGTCCAAGGACAAGCTGTACTTGTGGTTCTTGGAGTGGATGGCGCAGTACAAGAACAGGCGCTCGCGCCACCTCTCTGTGGAAACCATGTTCACACAACACGACAACGGCGCTCTGACCACGAAGTTTTCGCTAGTGCCCGGGCCGGGCAAACACCTAATAAACTACAAGGGTGCGTATATGCTAGTGAACCGCGAGCGGTCGGGCAAGTTGTTGGACATGACCAGCGGCACCCCGTTTGAAACAGTGAAACTCACCACTCTATACAGCGACCGGCACTTGTTCTCAGATTTACTCACGGAGGCCAAGCACATGGCGCTCAAGGCGCAGGAGGGCAAAACCGTGCTCTACTCGCTGTGGGGCCCCGAGTGGAGACCTTTTGGGAACCCGAGAAAAAAACGTGTGTTGGGATCGGTGATCTTGGACGAGGGCGTGAGCGAGGCCATTGTCGCGGACGTGCGTGACTTCTTGTCCAACGGTGAGTGGTACCACGAGCGGGGAATTCCGTATAGAAGGGGGTACTTATTATATGGGCCCCCAGGGAGCGGAAAAACGTCGTATATCCAGGCCTTGGCCGGCGAATTGGACTACGACATTTGCATACTCAACTTGTCCGAAAACAACCTCACGGACGACCGCTTGAACCACCTCATGAACCACCTTCCGCAGCGGTCGATCTTGCTATTGGAGGACATAGATGCAGCCTTTAACAAGCGCACGCAGACCGAGGAAAAGGGTTTCCAGAGCGGGGTCACGTTTTCGGGGCTCCTCAACGCGTTGGACGGCGTGGCCAGCGCTGAGGAGTGCATCACATTCATGACCACAAACCACCCCGAACGACTCGATCCAGCGTTGTTACGCCCAGGCCGAATCGACTACAGAGTCATGGTGAACAACGCGACGGAGTCGCAGGTGCGGCGCATGTTTTTGCGCTTTTACGCGGAAAAAGACCTCTGCGAGAAGTTTCTTGCACGGTTCAAGGAGCATGGGTTGTTGGGAAAAGTCAGCACGGCCCAGCTCCAAGGCTTGTTTGTGTTTAACAAGAATGACCCGTTGCAGGCGATCGAGATGGTGGGCACGTTGAGCAACCCGCAGAACGCGTTTTGATCTATGGATGGAGGGCATTTGACGGCATTTGACGAGGACACTACTTGTATATAGATCCGCGGATCGACCAGGTGTTTCTCACAGTGTTTATGGGAGTGGGTAGATGGAGGAGAAACAAAAATTCTTATAGACAATAGAGAGTAGAGATTGGTGGATATATTGGAGGTTCGAGGGTGGGTAGGATTGAAGGATGGTGGGTGATCGAGGAACCACTTCTTTTGCGCTATAGAGAACGTTAATGAACAGTTGCCAAGTATCGTCATACTATTTCAAGCAGAAGTAGGTGCGACAAGTCTTGCCAAGTCCTCGCACCTTACGAAGATTCGTACTGTGCCCGTGTTCCGATGGTAGGATCAGTCGTGCCACTCGTGGATAGCTGAATATGATCATTGCGGTTGGGCGGTGGAGAGAAAACACGAAAACGGTCGTCTTTAATATTCTCTTGACGAAGTCTCCACTTCGAGCCTTTTGACATCGCCTAGAGAAGCAGTCGAAAAAGTTTCATGAACTGGCTTGACAAACCGGCAAGGACCGTTCCAAAACGGCGGCTCCTCGCTTCACAATGACAAACTCGTGGTCTTTTCTAAGCACGAGATGTGTCTTACCCGGACCAGTTTCCCCAACGGAAGGCTTTACCGACACTGCTTCATTAAGGGCACTTGGTCTGAACGTCACAGTTGAAAGAATAGGCCGTATTCACGACAGTCAACGGCCACGATATCTTATCTTTCCGCAAGCCAGATTATATCATCGATTTTGACACAGATACAGTATCATGGGCCCATAAATTGTGTCAATAGATGCCCACAGAACCAGCCCAAAAACAACATTTCCACCAACATCCCTCGTTTATCCTTCTAAATTTCTAATAACCACCTTGCTTTGTCCCGATGAACTGGCCTCCAAAACAAGGTATTCCCATATTTCAGCCCACAAACAACAATAACGACGTTCCCAAAACACAAAGAAGAACCTCCCCAGCTATCCCCTGTATTTTCTTAAGAGTTCCTCGTGTTTTCGCTCAATGGCCCGTGCCGTAAGTTCCGCCCCATCTCTGCTATGCACCAACTTCCTAAGATAGTCCATATATACGAGGTAGATCAACATATCCGTATTATCCTTTGCGATTTTATGGCCCGTTTTTTTGGCCAATGCAGCCTTGAACCTGCTCTGTGGATAACTGCCACGTGACAGGGAAACTGGCATTCTGTGGCGGGGATGTAGTACTTATGTTGTGCTTTTTATGGTTAGTAATGTTCGCTCGATCTGGTGCGCGCCATATTGGTCAGTTGATGCAAAATATGAACTACTAAGATCTGCCACATACGTGTTCAGTCTTTCAAAAAAACAGACAACTAATAAAATAGTGATGATGCACGAAATTTCTCGAATTTTGCGAAAAATCATCCAGAGGTTGTGGGAACACTAGATATGGCACAGCGCTGCTGAACCGCGATTCTACCAGTTCCTTCTTTGAATTGAAATCATGGCGATCCAAATCCTGGAATTGCTTCGCCTCGTTGGAATGCGCTCACAATAGAAAGCACCAGCCTCCACATTGTCGGCACGTGTAGCACAATGCATACCGCGGGGTACGTTTCCATTCTATAATATCCTATTCTAAGCCTGTGGGAAACCCCCGTAGTGTCTAAATATCCGTTCTAGTGTCCTCGTGTGTGGTGTCATTCGTCTAGTTTTCTCCGTTTTAGGTTCTCGTCCTCCTCGCCGGGGTGAAAACTCAAGATGTGCGCCGGCGACCCGCTCCGCAACGACTTATTGAGCTCCTCCATCGACGGCAACTGTTTCTTAGCAGGGTCGTCTGGCTTCGGCTTGAACGCCACAGGGTCCATGAGCGCCGTCGTGGGCCGCGACGAGCCCAAGTTCAGACTCGGTGGTGGCGCGCCCAAGGATCCTATCGAGCCCGAAGAGCCCAACGCCGGGGATTCCTCCGTTTCAGCGCGGTAGTGGATGATCAGGTTCAACGAGTGCCGCTGAGGCGTACCTGACGTGAGCCGCTGGGGAAGCGGGTGCAGCATCACGGGCAAAGACGTGGTGCGGATGTGGCTAGGGTCATTCACCATATGCTGGTAGTAGAGCGCGGCCGGAAACGGCTGGTACGGCTGGACATAGGGCACGGGCACGGGGGGCTCCAGGGAAGCCAGCGCGGTCGCGTTTGCAGGGTTTCCGAGCGGCGCTGGTCCAGCTTGCAGGGCGTGATCCTCCTCCTTCACGGACAGTTCCAGGGCAGTTTTCTTCATGGGCGATGCCGCGCTCGCATGCACGCCGCGGGCCTTGGGAGCCGGCTGGAGCGGG
This sequence comes from Metschnikowia kunwiensis, assembly GCA_030583255.1. NCBI lineage: Eukaryota > Fungi > Ascomycota > Pichiomycetes > Serinales > Metschnikowiaceae > Metschnikowia > Metschnikowia kunwiensis. The sequence continues at coordinate 111,410 of JAJMHQ010000018.1, forward strand.
TCCATCAATACGGACACCTGCCTGTTGGCGTGCGGCCGCGCCGCTTTCTCGTCCATGTTGGCGGGGCGCAACCCGTCGTTGTACAAGGTGTAGTTGGGGTTCAACGGATACGGCTGTGGCACGATTCCCGGCACGGGCCGCGGTATGGCGTCTGACAAGTGGTAGCTGTGGGGCTTGGCCGTCTTGTGGTCGGCGCCGAGGTTGCTCTTGAGCAGGCTCTTGAAGGCCGCCAAGTCCGTGTGTTTGGGTGCCTTGACCGCGGTGGGTGACATGCCGTCGAGCCCCGGCGAGCACACGCGATTTATTGGCGTGTTGGCCAACTTGCGGTCGATCTCGTCGTGCTTTTCCTTGTCGCTCTTTTCCTGCTTCTCCTGCTCGTCCGCGCGGCTGGTCAAGCGCTCGACGATCTCCGTAAGCTGTAGGAGGTCGGTCTGGCCCTTCTGGTACAGCGCGGAGAGCGACTCGTGCCGCGCAAGCAAGTCCAGGTACGCGGCCTTCAAGCCGTTAACCGCGGTGCCGAGCTCGATTATGCGGAAGTTGATCAGCAGCTCGAGCGAGAGCACGGGCGTCTGCACGGATGTCTGCCGCAGCTGCGGTTGCGAGCTGGGTTGCAGGAGCGGCTGCTGTTGTAGCAGAGGGTGCAGGCCCAGATGGAGGAAGTACGACGGCAGCCCCACGGGATGGTCCGGCACGGGCAGACTGGGCGAATGTGGCACACCCACGGTCGCGTACATGGGGTAGCCATACTGGCCCAACACGGGCGGGTAGTTGCCCTGACGCGGCGGCTCCTTACTGCGGGAGGCCACAGACCCGGGCGCAAGCTGGTTCCACAGCTGCTGGTAAACAGACAGGTGATACAGCTCGGGCGTGTCGGCGTCCTTGGCGTCTACGGGGGCGTCCAGCGTGGGCGGGAGCGTCTTGAGGCTGACGATCTCCTTGTGCGAGCTCATGACTTTGGACAGCTTCCGCTTGATGAGGCTCAAGGACCCCACATCGCCCTTGCGGAAGTGGTTTGCCGCGTGGCGGAACTCCCACCGCGTCTGCTGTGGCGGATCGTGCTTGTCCTCGGCCTGGAAGTTGTCGTTGACCTTGTGGAACCCGTACATGTTGAGCTGCCGGATGAACGACGCGATGTTGGTGTGCTTGAAGTACTGTGCCAACACGTTCAGGAACTCCTCGCCGGGATAGAGGCAGAAGGAGTCCTGCGTGGGCGACCACCAGATCAAGTGCGCGAGGCTGGCGTCCTCGAGCATGTCGAAAAGCTTATGTATGAACACTGTCTGCGACTTTCCCGCGCCGGCGGTGGGCGCCACGGGGCTGTGGTTGCCGGTGCGAGGCACGGCGGGCGATATTTGGCTTTGCGACGGCGGTTGCTCGGCAGGGTCCGTCGAGGCCACCCTGGGAACGTAGTTACCCGGCTGTGGGGTGGTGGCAGTGTGGTTTTGTGTTTGTGGCACGGCGGCTACCGGGGTAGGGGTCGTCCCTGAACTGGGGAACGCCACGGGCCCGTTGGCGTTGGCGGGGGACGCCATATCTGCGTTTTGTGGCGAGTGAGAAGGGAGCGAAAAGCCGCGGGAGACGGCGGCTAGGGTGTGTTTTTGCGTACGAAGCAGGGGGTGCTGCGAGTTCTGAGGGAAAGTGGTGAGGAATCGTGAAGAAATCCTGGTGCTATAAGGCAGTAAAAGTGGGTTTGTGCCGGTGGTTTCTGGCGAATCCGGTGACTCCTGCCCTATAGGTGATGTGCTCTGGTGGCTAGTTTGGCCTGGATATGGAGAGAGTGCCAGTCAAAGAGGCATGTGCTGCAGCGAGATCTGGAATCAGCAAAATCTGGATCGGGCCTGGGTCAACGCTGGGAAAAAGCTGGTGTTGCGATGGTGGAAAAACGCTGCGTGAAGCGATTGCGGAGAGTGGGGAAAATTCCGGTACGTATAGTGACGGAAGTTGAGAGGCGAGCAGAAAAAAAAAATATAAGGCCACAAAAAGAAATCCCGGCTCACGCCGTTTACGCGGGCGTGCGCAAGCGCTTGCGCTCAAAGAGGAACTGTGCAAACGCTCGCACGCTGGAAGCAAGAAAAAAAGATCTCAGCTTTGTGGCCCTTTACCCCGCGTGCATGGAGATGCGGCCGGTCGGGAGATCCCATCCAGATGGGCGTTGGATTCAGAAGGGCGTTGAAGATATGGCTCCTCCAGAATTCGGCTAGTCTTGCCGGGGGCCCCGATTAGCGAAGGTGCTGCACGGGCAAGGAACAAGGCAAACGGCCAGGCGATGCACCCGCTCGTCTAGGGCCGACGCTTGGCGACGGTGCGAGCAGTGACGCAATGGTAGTAGCGCCTGTTAGCGCGCGCGCGTCAGAATGGTCATGGCTAGTTTCTGGCAGATTACGGGGAAGGGAGCAGTGGAAGAGGGAAAAGAGCAGAGATGACAGAGATGAAATAGGGGCAGAGGTCCAGAACTCGGAGGATGCGGGAAAGAGCAAGCCCGTGGAAAGGGTGAAAATAGCCAAAGCCATGCAAACCCAAACCACCCAAGACATCCAAGACATCCAAGACATCCAAGATATCCAAGGCATCCAGAAGAATGCAAACCTCGACCAGCCCATGCAAAGACCGAAAAATCCTGCCCCGGGCTAACTTCGCCCATAGATCGTACGTTCCTCTCCTGTCTTCTGTCTTCTGTTTTCTGTCACCCCTATATGTTTACCCCATGCCGCTGCCGTCATCGAACGCTTGCTCTTGGCCTTGCATCGCCCACCTACAAGACCGCATGTGATGCCCACGCGCATTCCTCGTAAGATGTTGCAGTTGGCGTCCGCCACGGGCCTCGCCGTTGTTTTAAGGTTTTTTTTGCTCTCAAGTCATTTCTTCGATCCAGCACTCTCCGACCCGGGTTTCGGTTTCACCCTCGTCGTCTTTCGTTCCCAGCCACCTGGACCTACTTATCGCCGAACACAGGACGTTTACGGCACTCCGGTATGGCGCATAACGCTCTGCGCGCAACGTCATGGGGCGCGGGCCATATGCGGGTTCTGTGCCGGACAAGAATCGAGCCATGCGTCGCGGCCTGGCGAGAAATTGCCCTCTGCGGATATCTACCACCGCCTACGGATGCGCCATCGTCACTGCATCGGTTACAGAGTGCGCTTGGTAGCACATTTAGGGCTTGCTTTTGCAGGAGCGTGTGCGCCGATCTCCCACATTTTCCATTTTCGGAATTCCGCACGGATAGTCCGCTCTGTCGCCCACGTTTAACCGAGGTGCACCAGGGCCCAGCCAGCTCGCTGCCACCTTCCTCGCCTCTGCGGGTTGCATTCTCATTCCTGGGCGACATCCACTGCAGGAAATACGACACCGAAAAGGCCATGCGCTGCGTCCTGTGCGTATACGCCAGCATCTGAGTGGGGATTTCCCAAGCCGTATATTTGTCCTCCCATTCAAACTTAAAACACTCACGAACGGCCAAGCTTCGCACATCAAGCTTACGAAGCCTCGCTCGCACGACGCTGCTCACACACTGTACAACATCGACACTGACACATCGACACACTGACACTCTGACACTGACACTGACACATCACTGATGTGTCGCTGGCGCCTCATTGATTTTTCTTAATTAAATGCATGTAGTAGCGTAGATTTCGGATGCATGGGGCCGCTCGGCTCGAGCCGACACTTCTCCGGTGCTGCGGACAGTATAGAAGATTCGGGAATATACAGGTGGAAAGCTAACCCCGAGCAGTCGGGAATGCTATTTTTGGGAGCTGGGCCAAATTTCTCGAGTGGCGCGTGCTTGGCGTTGTGCTTACAACAAGACGACCCATGACTTTTCTCCGTTAGGTAATGTTCAGGCTGCCTTCCTCTGATTGTCCTGCATACAGCGTCGTCAGGCCACCTGGTTCCAGAACGCACTGGCATTGCCCAATGTGGCAAGGGACAATACGCCTGCTCGTGTGAAATCTAGAAATCACGAGCCGAGAGAAGCACCGCACCGCGCGGAATCCGCCGGTGTCGTGTCTGTCGCCCATTGTGTTTTGATCGATAAGACATGGCTCCAATTCCGACTTCACACAGTGGCACCGCTGTTTCAAGTTAAGCATTTGTTGCATTTTCCCGGACTTGTCCAGGACGCGCAAACACTCTGTTTCTTTTTTTCTTTTTGGGTCTGTTCTGTTTTTGCTGTCGACGTCGTTGCCTCATGCTCGTCGGTTTTGGGTGTTGCTTTTTCGTTGATGTTCTACGCCTCTGTTGCTTTCCTTTTTCGTCTTTTTCTTAATTCCGTCATGCTGTCGCTCCGCCAGCGAGCGTTTTCTCCTTGACATTTCTTTTTTTTTCTGTCCTGCTTACACTCCCACTTGTAATTCGCAATCCTCCATTGCCTTGCGGCTTTTCGGCCTGCGCTTAATCGGTCATCCCTCAGGCGTATCGTCGTGTCACCCCTGGAATTTGTAATCTTTTTTTCACTCGTGTTATTTTTATTCCCCATCTTGCTTTTTTTGCCTCCTGCTTGCCATCACCCGCCAAGGCTCCTCCGATACCCGCGTCCATATATACCCCTCCTTCTCTGGTGTAACGCTCCCACACCCTATTTAGCGAACCGAGCAAACCCCGAGTTATCACACGCCCTTTTTTCTCACCCTTGTCTCGCCTTTCCCAAGCGCAGTGCCATCTTCTGCTCTGCCCTTCCAAAGTCTACTCCCTGGTGACACATATCTTCTTTTTCGGCGGTGCTTCCACACATATTCCCCTCCCACATTCGCCTTCCGCCGCCACACACTCATAGAAAAAACACCGCAAAACGGCACAAAAACCACAAACACTACTAAGCAACACCATGACGTCCCAGCTCAACAACTCCAACGAGAACCAGGACCAGATGCTCCAGGAGACAGAAACGTTGCGCCCGGTTTTCTTCGACCAGCCCGCCAACAGGGGCTCTGTCAGTGTCGGCCCCTCCAGCGAAAAAACGAAACGGGCCCGTCTAGACGCCTCTGTGATCCCCGAAAAGAACAGCGATGCTAGCCGCCAGGAGGTGCCCCTGAGCGACGAGACGCCTGCGGGGCCACACGACCCGATCCCGCCCGCACTGACGCCGTTGGACATCAACCACCGCCACCACCATGCGGACATACACCACCGCCACATGCTCCTCCAGCACCACATCCTCAGCGGCGGCAGCAGCAACGACAGCGTCGGAGAGGCCTTGCCGCCCGCCACGTCGTCGCCCACCTCCATGCATTTTACACAAAAGGAAAAGTACGAGTTTGGACGCAAAAACTCCGCCTCGCGCCCGTCCCACATCGGCAAGAAAACGGTCAGGCCGCCGGCGGCTGCGTCGGCAGTGTCGAACTTTAATAAGGCGCCCAAGTTGTTCCGCCGCTTCCGCTCGCGCTCGTTGCCCATCATAAACTACACCTCCAGAGCACACTTGTTGCAGCAGCAAATCTTCCACACACGCCCGCTCAAGAGCGGGAACCCCGCGGCGGCGTCCGTGCTAGAGGCGCCAAAAACGATGCATAAAAACGTACACCCCTCGAAAAACCTCGTGTCGCTTTCCGCGGCGCCGTCGCTCCCGCCCATCAACTTGCAGTCGTTGAAGGAGATCGACTTGCAGGAGATCTTGAAGAACCCGCAGTTGCGACACGATATTCTCTTCGATCCGCAGTTGCAGTTCCGGCCCAACTTGGATGGCGACCGTGGGCGCAGAAAGAAGTCGGTCATCGAGAAGTACTGGACGGAAATCGAGTGCGAGTGCAAGCAGTTTTTCGACGCCAGCGTGACTTCTGGTGCGCAGCCTGCCAAGATCCAGAGATTGCCGGGGTTGTTCACCACGTTGCGCGACATTTTGTTGTCGCTTTTGCCCGTCAAGGACCGTGAGCCCGTTAACGAGATCATGGACATGGAGTTGGTGGTTCAGCAGTTCTCTCACGGCCTGTTCGACTTCGTGGCCATGGCGCACTGGCTCGGCGAGGTCTTCAAGTCCCACTGTGCGCCCATGCGTGACCAGTGGGTGTCTGAAATGATCTCACGATTCCAGGAGGCCAGCGCGGAGAACTCCGTGGTCAAGCTTGTGCAGGGCTTGCGGTCGATCTTCTCTATCTTGGAGGCAATGAAGTTGGACGTGGCCAACCACCAGATCCGCATATTAAGGCCCGTGTTGATCGAGACCGCGGTGGACTTCGAGCGCGACTACTTTAACCAGCTCATCAGCCACTGCAAGATCGACATCTCGGACTCCTTGAAGTGGTTCCACAAGAACTTCGAGAAAAAGGCCGCTGGTTTCAGCACGGACGTCACCGTCGCCGAGTACAAGTCGGTTCTCACGTCCTCGATCATCGAACTTCTCTCGTGCCGCAACATGGCCACGGAGTTCCCATCCACGTTGGCATTTGACCACACGCGCTTGGTTTTGTTGAGGGCCGACGTCAGACAGTTGGTGTGTGTCCAGCTCTGCGTCGTTCTTTTCAAGCAACTCATCTCGAACTACGAGCTCGCGGCAGGCTACAGAGCTGCCAGTCTTCAACTTGAAAACGTGACGAAAGTCCAGGAGGAGATTTTGGCGATTGTGACTGACGAACATGGCAACGTCAAGTGGACCAGAAACATCCGGGCCATCGCGATTCAGTTGGTGAAAAACGTGGTCAATAGCCCCAACGCTTCGGTGCAGACCACGAAATTGCCACAGCCATTGATCGACTTCAGTTACAACTGGCTCATCAAGCAGATCCAGCCCAGCTCCGACGTGTATGGGCTCATGGAAGGGAAGGTGTTCAAAGACCTCCTCAACGAGGTGGGACAGTCTGTGACGTCCGAAAGCTCGACCAAACTCAATATGGACTTCAAGTTTGGCAACAACAAACCAGGCTTGAAGCAGAAGAAGGCCGACTCGGAGATGGCGGGCATTTCCAACCGCATCTCGACGTTGATGAAATTCCACTGGAACGTGTTCGGGGACTACTACCTCGAGTACATCCAAACCCACAAACAGTCCTGAGCATAAACTATACAATACCCTTGACGTCATCGTGTGACATTTGCATTTAACGAAATTTCCAGTACACAATAATGAAACTTATAATATACAATATATAATATAGAAGTGAAATCCGTATCCCGATTAGTGCACAAGTGTGTGTACCTACTTGTGTCTTATTCATACAAGGAGTCGTCCCTGCGCCCCTTCAGTGATGTGCTCAAAGCTCAACTTCCAAGCCGTTGATGGTGCAGCTGAGATAGTCCAACTGCAAAAGATGCCGCAACTTCATCTCGATTATGGGCAGGCTGTTGGTGTCGTTGACTATGCGGTCGAAAAGCCAGTTGGATATTTGCACGTCGGACAAGTCCGTCTTCTGGCTTTCTTTTTTGTCCCCTCGATACCGGTAGTATAGGTTGAGGACCACCTGGAACTCGCGGCTGGAGTGGCTCAACACGAGTTCCAACTTACACGTGAAGTCCGAATATCCACCACTTTCACCGCCATCGTCCGGGTCGTACCCGTCAAATATGCCGATGTCTCTTAGGTGGAACGATAGTGCTCTGGCTATGCCCACGGCCGGGTCACTGGGAGCCTCCATTTCGATGTACTGGGAATCTAGAGCCACGAGCCGCGTGTGTTTTAGCCACGGGAGCGACAGATCGCCGTCGATCGCCTCGTACAGTAGCTTCTTGCCTGCGGTGTTATCGGACTGGTAGAAATGGAGCTTCATGCGACCTGGAACAGAAAAATCAACGAAAGACTGTGGTCAAGGATGGCCGGCGTGTGGGTGCGTCGCGCGAGATTCAAGGTTTATGCACGGGTGAATCGGCGTCTTTAAAACAGAAAGCCACCGAAGACGGGAAATTTAACTTTGGTCTTCGGGTCTACGTAGCAGGGCTCACACATCCAATCACTCACACACGCCATCACCACGCATCACATACCACGCACTCTCGGCCATGCGCGCACACCTTTTCGCAACAGATCGCCCACACAAGCTGTGCCATGCAGGATCCAGGGTACCACTTCACTGGGTGTTGCTCCAGCGCCCCGGCGATGCCAGCGCTGTCTGCAGAACTCGCCAGTTCGAGTGCCAATTAGAGTACTGTTTATATGAAGCCCTATTTTTCGCCTTCGCCGGTGGCTGACGCTCCGGGACGCGATCCCCCCTCCTTCCCGTCGTGCACATCCTCCGCATCACGTGACATGGCCCTAACGTCGTCGCTGACTTCGGTCTCGTTGCCCGCAGATTCCTGTAATGTGTCGTCGTTCTCTGTGCGCAGCGCCTCGAGTGTTTTGCTGAACACGGAGCTGTCGGTGCTGAACGTTTTCGCCGACCCGATCGTGCCCGTGGCAAAGTCCAAGGTCACGTGATTCGTGGTGGACGTGTGTATGGGTGTGGGCGTCACCTCAGACTCGGACTCTTCCTCGATTGTCGTGTGGAGCAGCGACGGCGCCGATCTGTACCTGTTTTCTTTTCTTTTCGTGTAGCTGTCTGACTTGGCCTGTCTGCGCCGCTGGTCCGAGATTTTGTATGTCATGTAGTTGTAGCCGTCGTCGTCCTCGAAAATCGCGTTCGGGAACTGGGCTAATTCTGGCACGCGGGGTAGCAGGAAGGGCGTCTTTTCGATTTTGACGATGGGGGACGGTTTTTCTGTTTTGTCGTTTGCCAAAACCAATGACTTATCCATTGGCTGATCCGTTGGCTGATCCGTTGGTTTCTCGGGTGAGTCCTCGGCTACGGATTTGGCATCGTTGCCTTCGATTTTCACTACGGCGTCAGCCGCGCTAGCCGCCGGCGTCTCCCTTTTCATGCGTTTCCAGTCGGACGCTCGGGCGGCCGTTTCACTCAATCTTTTCATGGCGAAATCGCTCTTTTCCGCCGGGATTTCGAGTACTTTCGACACTACGCGGATATTGAACCCCGCCACAATGCCCACAAACGAGCCCACGAAGAGGCTCACCATGAAATAGTGCACAAAATGGGATACAAAGATCTGGATGTGTGGGAGGAAGGCAATGCCCAAGCGGAAGAGTGACACCTCCACAGGCACCAAAGTGTCATGGTCCACGCTCACCGCGTGTAGCACGGGCAAAAGCGGGATGTAGATGAGCCCGTAGACTGCGGTCCGAAAGATAAGAAGTATAGGTATGAGCAAGAGGTGTTTCACGAGGGCAAAGATAAATAGCACTATGGGGAAACAGACGTGTGTGAAGGGAAAGAGGAGTAGTAGCGCGATGCCACGCGTGGCGGAGGCGGCACTGGAAACAAGGAAATCCATGGTGTGGTGGAGCTTTGGGTACTGGTATAGTAAAGTTGGGGTAATTTGATGAATACTGCGCGGTATGTAGTATGTTGGTGCAGGTCACGTGAGGAGGAGGGAAAGACGGGATCGAGGGATGTCATACTATGGAGAAATGTTGTCTTTAAACGTCAGTGGGATTTGAAAACCGAAGGAAAAAAGTAGAAGGAAAGAGGAAAAAGTCATCGAAAATATGCTTTGTCAGATCTTTCCTTATGGAGTACAGTTCTCCAGCCGTACACGCACATCCTCCGAAACGATAAGGGTGGAAATTGAATAGTGGTGCCAAAAATCAAAAAGCAGCGAAAATTTATAGAAATCTGAGTGTTTCAGCATAAACACGGACCTACTCCATTTACCAAAAAAACTCTATTTCCGTCTCCACTGCCGGAAAATACCTTCGCTTCTATTTCCCTTTGCTGCTCTCACTGCTCACGTGACACGGCACCACTGGCTACTGCCATCCCACCAAGCGACAATGGCAAATTCCCCCTATCCCAAAAACTCAGTACTCTAACTAAATCCCCAAACCCCTAACACCCGCATTTCCACCGCACCTGTGCAAGTCGATCCCCATCCTAAATTGCTCACCGTTCACAGCAAGTCACGTGCCACGGCCTCACCAATCCACCACTTCTCGTGTTCCCTATCTGTTCCCTTCTACTCCCCAGAAATGGCCTCCAGGATTCCGTCGTCGTTCGACGGCAGCGCCGAGCTCGATGTAGAGTACGTAATCCCTTTTTGATACACCCATATATATATACGGTTCTACACCGGAAATCCAGACATGTCTACTAACTATACAGCGAAATGGACACTTTGCAAAAGCTTCTTTTCAAGTGCAAACAGCAGCCGTTGGTGCCGATCGGCACGCTTTTGACCACGGCTGCGGTGATCCTTGCTGCGAAATCCTTGAAACAAGGCCGCAAACAAGACACGCAAAAGTACTTCCGCTATAGAGTTGGGTTCCAGGCTTTCACTTTGGTGGCACTCGTGGCCGGCGGCTATTATTACCAAAAGGAGTCACTGGAGCAAAAAAAGACCCGGGAGGATCTCGCCAGAGAAAAAGCAAAGGTCAGAGAGCAGATCTGGATCGAGGAATTGGAGAGACGAGATGCGTTGATCCAATCCAGAAAGCAGCGTTTGGAGGAGTCCAAAAAAGAGCTTCTCAAAGTGGCTCTGGAGGGCTTTGAGCAGGAACGGGCCCAGGCCGATTCCGAGCAGCCGGACGAGGATTGAGTCCAGCATTTGGGCCGAAAACCGGACTGAAAACGGCCAAATGTGTCCTTTGCGCTGGTGCTGCCCCACGACACTTTTGCTTTTGGTTGTTTATTCTGCAGTTGTATATAGTTAACGATTCCCGTACGGGGCCCCGTAAGGCGTTTTCACTTTCGGTATATTTCCATAAATCGGCACCGGACTGTTTCTTGGAAACGGGAATTCCGGCCGGAATTCTTGCGCCTTTTTCATGCGTATGTGGTTCTGGAGCATCCATAATCTATCGGCGGGATTGTTCATTCTGGCGATCTTAACAAGTGGGTCTAGAGGATTTTCAGGGAAAACTACAGATCGTATCTATTTGTCAGATTTACGCCTGCTCGATGTGCTGGATTTGCTGACGGCACGTGACCTGCGATGGTCTAGCGCAGCAACGCTTATCGACGAGCCACAGACAAGAAACGCCGGACTCACAAAATTTCTGACTCACCTCTGTTCCATTTCTTCTTTCATTTCTTCGTTTTTAGTGTCTCTAATTCTCCACACCCTGGAGCTTGTACTCCTTGGCGAAGTCGTACAAACTCTCCATCATGTCGCTAATTCCCACACTGGAGCCCTCTGTCTGGTTCTCGTGCGAGTAGACGGCTTGCACAATCGACTGTATTTTTATCAACCCCTCCTTGGCGAGCAAATCGGCAAACGTCTGGATCAAACTGGGAGAAAAGTCGTTGTACCACCGGTGGTTCCACACCAACATCTTGATGCATGCCTCGAGGATTTTCTCGTTCAACTGGGCAATTGTTTTGGTGAGGTTTTGCGCCGGCGCCTTGCCGTCAATGATATTAGTCTTGGAAATGAGTTTAGTCCTTTCCAACTGGTAGTAGCTCAAGATTTCGCGCTGGGACTTGGCGGAAAAACGGCCCCGCAACGCGTTGCTGAATGCTATGGAGCCTTCTTTGAAGTGCTTTAAGCGGAACGCCACCAGGCCCAAAATCTCCCACTCCAACGTGGACTTCTGGTACTCCATCTGCTGTGCCTGCGAGTGCACGAATTCTGCCTGCCACATCGTATACACGCGCAAGTCCTCGTAAAGTAGCATGAACAAGTTGTCCAACCAGCGCTCACAGAGGCGTTTCTTCTTTAACTCCACGTCGAAGTTCTCCCTGTCTTTCGTGGGGGACTTGACCGCCATAGTGGACGCGTCGTCGGGCACCGTGATCATGCTGTCCTGTGGGATTTCGGCGATTTCAGGATTTTCAGTGATGTCAGCCACTTCAGTATTGTCATCCTTTTCAGCGAATTCAGCCCCTTCAGTACTTCCATCCCTTTCGCCTTTTTCGGTTTCCTTCTCCTCCTTTTCTTCCCTTCCTGCCTCCACCAACTCAGTACGCGACGTCTTACCGTTCGTGCGCTCCTTCCGGTACTCCTCCTCCATCACAAACACTTTGGCACGGTACTTAAGCAACGCTTCCCAGCCAGTTTTCACGGCGATTTCCGTGAGCAAGTCGTACGCACGTGCAAAGGTAGACTTCAAGTTTCCCGCGGGCAAGCTGGCGAGCTGTGGATCGAGATTTTTCTGTTCCTGTGCGACCTCGGCACTGTGAAGATTCGAAACTTCATCGAGTGTTACATCCACCGGAAAAGGCAAGTGTAAGTCACTGCTCTGGACACCCACCACGCGTTTTAAGTGGAAATTCTCCTTGTTGGCGTTCATTGGACACAGGTTCAACGTGAGCAACGCGTTCTCAAAATCGTTCATTTTCGTGTACACCTGCACTAGTGTGGCCCATGTTTTGAAATCCGACGGCGACGCTTGCACGGCCTGACGCGCCAAGTGCAACGCCCAATCGTAGCGTCTTTTTCCCATCAAGAATTCTGCCTCGAGCAACAAAAGGTCGGAGTCCCTGCTGTTTTTTGAGATCCCATCATGCATGGTCTGAACAGCACTGATTTCCTCATCTTTCATAAGCAACACACGCGGAATTAAAGACGATACCGCGGGCTCGTGCTGCTCTAATCTCCTTAAAACCTCAAGCGCCTGCTCGTAATGCTGCGTCAACTGCACACACTTCAAGAAACCATCGACCAAATAGTTGCACGTGACCGTTGGTTGCGGAATGTCAATGCCGCAGCCCAACTTGGCGCCGTCCCAGAAAAGCGCCTCAAACGCGGCCACGAAATTGGCCAAAAGCGCCTTGGACGCCTTACCGTTCGCAAACGGATTCTCCCTCCGAATCTCTACCAATCCTCCTGTTTTGTTGGCGTCGTCCTCGTCGGAATCGAGCAAACACCGCACCATCGACGACACAAACGTCTCGCGCCAGAACCGCTCCACGGTGGCGGCGGGCACGCGGTCGTGCACCAACTTGCCGTCGCTGGCGACGATCTGTGTTTCGAACTTCCCGGGAATGTGCACGGTCACCCGCACGTCGACCTTCGAGAACGCGTTGAACGCGCAGTACGTCAACTCGGGCACCTTCCAGTGTTTTTTCTCGCCAAACCAGTACTGCGACCTGGCGGCTATGAGCGTGGCCAAAGACTGCAAATGCGCAGCGATCGACGCCAGATTGGAGGTGTCGATTCCCGTAAAATAGAGAAACGTGCCCACCACCGTTTTCAGCTGGGTGGACACTTTCTGGACGCTGCACATGTCGGCGGCGCCCAAATCGTGGAACGTTTGGAGGCGGCTAGTGCGTTCCACTATCGCTGCTCCGGGGTACTCCTCGACTGCTCTGGCGGTTAGTATTTGGGGAAGTTGGGAAATGCTTGGAAAGTGTTTGGGACAGGTTTGGGATATACATACTCGGGCACGGAGGCGAGGGATTTGTGGATCATGGGTGGGCGGGGAGACTTTAGGTGGTATTGTAGTGGTCTGGGTATATGGTGGAGTTGTGGTCCACTTATGGAGTGCGGGTGGTGTGTGCAGGACAAATGCCCGGGCAGTGCCAGAGGAAATAGTGTGGGAAAGTTTAGTTGGGGAGGAGATTTGGGTGTTTGAATTTGCAGGACTAATGTGCGTATTGATATCTTTTTTAATTCTTTGCCCGGATTTGGGTTCTTGTGTGGGCCTCTGTGCTTGTAGGGGAATCTCGCACACGTTTCGGTGATGGTGGCTGATCAGTATGCTCGAGGAATTGAGTGGATTCTCGACTTGAGCAAGTTTCACGTTTGAATTGTAGAAGCCCAGGACTCATTATTTGTTTGGCACGGTAAGGCTCTTCTCGATGTGTAGAGCCACTAAGTTTTTTTCAATGCTCGATGAGGCGCTCTATGAGGTGGGTAGTCGGAATCACGTAATACAAGTGGTATTATCAAGTGATCATTGATGGCAAGCCCGCCTACGTTCGACCCAGAAGTCACGAAACAGTTTCTCTACTGTATCCTTTGCTCGAACTGAGCCGAAAGACCTCCATGTTAGGTCCGTGGCCCACGCAGCCAAGCCCCCACGATGCGAATGAAGAAATAGAGAGAACAGGCCATCTTTTAATCACAGTGTTCCATGTATACGTAGTCCAGTTAGCTCCGTTTTTTGCGTGTGTTTTACATATTTTCTGGCACTTCACCTTAATTGGCACCACCGTTCTGCAACACGTCCAATACTCTTTAATATTGTTCTGATTCAATCGGCCATATACATTCCCATATATACACACACAAGGTTCGAGTATTTTACCAAAATGCCCAGCCACCCACACCAGAGCTCATTTATCACGCGCTCTATACCACAAGTCAAACATGCCTCTTTATCTTGAAAGCCACTGGCTCGCCCATAAGTACTCTCGCAACCCAAAGTAGCCACGCTTATTGTGCCATACATGCAGTATCCCCAATGATGATCCCATCTAACCCCTTAACCCTAACCATTCTTTCAACCGCCGCACCAAAGCTCATGTTTTCCGCCGCTTGCTCGTGTCCATGTCGTGCTGCTCCTCCTCCAAACTGTCCCAGTCCTTGGCCGTGAGGCAGTACTTCTCTGGCGGCAAGTTGAGCCCCCACTTAGGGATCACCGGCGGTAAGCTCTTCAGATTGCGCTCGTGCGCCAACTCCAACATGAGCTCCTTGGCTGGGGCCGGTTTGAACTGGTAGTTCGTCTTGGCGGCTATTGCCAATCTTATATCGTCGGTGTTCACCGTGGTGTTTGCAGACGAGCTGCCGTTCGAATTTCGTGCGTGGTCGCCGTACGTGACGGCGTCTTTTAGAATGGAGGTCGTGTATCTGTGCGCAAAGTCCATGAGCTGAAGCGGCACGTGGTCCTGGTAGTTTTGCACGCCTTGCGTGGCAAAAATCAAGTGGAGAAGGCGCACGTCACGTGGCACGACCGCCGGCTCCGCGGCCTGGCCTGCTGCAGACGCCAGGGGTCCGTTCAGGGCCATTTCTACTGTGTTTGCGTGGCGTTTTAGTGGCTAGAAAGTGGCCTACTATAGTATGGTGAAGTAGTACAGTGTGTTGTAATGGTGAGCCTCAGGAATCGCGCGCCCATGTGCAGTCCTCGAATGTGGAATCGGTGGATTGCGCACTGGCCGATAACGTCAAAAAGACATAGCCTTTATTTCACGCTATTCCAGGTATTTCAGGTCAGTGACATTTACAGGGGTTATATAACAGCGCTAGCTGCACCCGTATTGCCTCCGCTTTGTTTTTGGTTTGCGTTTCTGTGACTTGCCTGTTCTGAAATCTACCGCAATGTCTGTCACCGAGCGACCCCAGGATTATCCCGTGGACAGACCGCTGGGCACGTATACTTACTTGGAGCCGTTTGCCGTTTTCGAAAAAGCCGGAGACTATAAAGAAAAGTCGCCGCTAATCATCCTCAACACGCCCTTGCACAAGCTCGATCTCAGGGCCCTCTGGTCCCATTCGTCAGTGCAAGTATGCGCAGATGGAGGAGCCAATAGACTATATGAGTATTTTGAAACGGACGCGGAAAGGGCGCGATTCGTGCCCACGTACATAACTGGAGACTGTGACTCGCTACGTGATTCCGTAAAAAACTACTATCTCGAAAAGGGCACCACGGTGATCCCCCAGTATTGCCAGTACTCGACAGATTTCATGAAGGCACTCAAGGTGGTTATGTTGCACGGCACGGAAAACGGAAAAGAGGCCCTACACGGCGAAATCGAGCAAGTAAAGGGATTGAACGGCTTGGTGAAAGCGCACGTGACCGGTAGTCCCCACGGAAATGTGACTATTCATATTGCCGGTGGAATAGGAGGCCGCTTTGACCAGACCGTCCAGCTGATAAACCAAATGTATACGATAACCGAGGACTATCCGTGGGTGCACCTAGTGTTTTTCACTGCTCAGGATGTGATTTTCTTGGCGCCTAAAGGGGTGACATATGTGGGCTATTCGGACAGAACCGTGTTCAATACCAAGGACAAAATCCCCAAGTGTGGGCTTTTGCCCTTTGGCAGAAAGGCAATTCTCAATAGCAGGGGTCTCCTCTACGATGTGGAGGACTGGCCGTCGGAAATCGGAGGTGCTGTCTCCTCCAGTAATGGAGTCTGTGGGGTAGACGGGTTTATAGTCGAGAGCACGGAGGATATCGTGGTGAACATTGAGGTGAGTCGCAAATGAGAGGAAGAATAGAGAAGAAGATGTAGATTCTTAGGTGCTGCCGCAAACATTATAGATAAGGCAAAAATAAAATTAATGAAAAAAAAGCGAAAGAAGGGAGAGTGGAGGAGGTAATTGGCTATATTGTATGGGTGCAGACCTCTAGCGCAAGCCATGCACCAGCAACAACTCTCGAGGAAGAACTAAACATGTCTTTTAGTCTACGCAAATTCACCTATCCATTTCCATTTTCTTTTTTACAATTTCTCTTCACTCCCAGTATTCCCTAATTCAATCTATTTCACCACTCTAGATCTGTCCACTGCACCCATACTGTATGGAGGTCGCACGGTCTTTGAAAAAAAAGCTCACAAGTAACCGAGTGCATTTCGCTGAATCTACCCCAAACCAGGTTGGAATCTCCCAATATGTTCAGAATCGGGCTTTTTCAGAGGCTCTCCTCCACGGCCGCCAGGCTGTTTGCGACATTGCCCAGAAACGTCGCTCCCCTCGCTTCTGGGCTCCGTCTCAGTCCAATATCCACCACCTTCTCTAAGATCCAAGCTTTGCGCGAGCCTTTTCTCAGAAACCCACAGTGGATTCCCATGATAAATCCAGTGGCCGAGCCTGAATCGAGTCCGCTTGAAAACGTCGACAACACGATGCACATGGACTCTGTGTTGCGGAAAAGACGGCTCAAAATGAAGAAGCACAAGTTGAGAAAGAGAAGAAGATTGCAGCGGTCGTTGAAAAAGAGATTGGGCAAGATTTAGTTGGGGCTTGAAAGCTGGTAACGAGGAATGTCTTTTCTACCTTTGGTGGCACTGACGGGTGGACGAGACGATTTAGACGTAGAGACAGGATAGAACGGCCGTTCTTGGTCGATTTTGTACATAATAAACTGGACTAGGTTAGAGTGATGATATTGACTATGCTGTAGTGTTTTTGAGCTTGTGCCTCTCGAAGATCCGTTTCCGGAGATGTACCAGAGATCGGAGATAAGCCAGAGGGTGGAAACGAAAGGGCACAGATTCACCAATTAGCATGTATTACGAGAATAAAAACAAAGAAAGAGGCAGAGGACCATTAGGATGACCGATCTTTATCAAGAGAGCTCTTTTTTCATTTACCTTGTGCAAACCTCATAGCTTCGACCTTACTTGCTCGCCATTCGCATTCTACTACATACTGCTCACCATTCTCACCCATCAAAGTTTTGATCTTCAAGCATAAAACATAAAGTACAAGACACAAAACACTCAAGATGTCCACGCTCACTTTCGTCACCGGAAACGAGAACAAGAAAAGAGAAGTCGTCGCCATTCTAGGCGGCGTCGAGTCTGAAAAAGGCTCCAAAGTAGGCAACCACTATATCGTCAACAAGAGCTTAGATATCGAGGAAGTGCAAGGCACCATCGACGAGGTGACGATCCACAAAGCGCAGTCGGCGGCTAAATTGATCGGCGGCCCCGTTTTGGTCGAGGACACGTGTCTAGCGTTCACTGCCTTCAACGACTTACCCGGACCTTACATCAAGTGGTTTGTTCAAGGCGTGGGTCTCCAGGGATTGGTGGACATGCTCTACAAGTTCGATGACAAAGGTGCAAAGGCTATTTGCACGTTTGGCTACTGTGAGGGCCCAGGAAAAGAGGTGAAGTTGTTCCAGGGAATCACCCATGGAAAGATCGTAGAAAGCAGGGGCCACCAGAATTTCGGGTGGGATTCGATTTTCCAGCCAGACGGGTTCGAGGAGACGTATGCCGAAATGGACAAGACAGTCAAAAACGGCATTTCCCACCGGTACAAGGCGTTGAAGAAGTTCCAGGAATTCCTCGTGGCGAACTGAGGCAGGAAAAATGAAGGGACGCTGTGTATAGAGGGTGCTTATAGAGACCAACAGATGACCGGTGGTGGATAAACGATGACGTAGGCAATGTCATACGCGTATGACATTAACTTAAAAAGACAGGATGAAAGATGAGGGATAGTAACGTATTAATGGTAGTTACGTATGAATGGTAGTTACGTATGAATGGTAGTAACGTATAAAAGACAGGAACGTATAACAGATACGAACGTATAAAGGGACGAACGAATAAGAGACAGGAATGTATAAAAAATAAGGGATAACAAATAAGGTTTTAGAGATAAGGTATAAAAAACAAGGTATAAGAGATAAGGCATACTACGAGGCCGGTGCTCATTTTCGGTTCTTGTAGACAATACCGAATAAGGACAGTGACGTAGAAACAACGTAAGAAGGTATAAAAGACAACGTACAAAAGACGATATATAGAAGGCAACGAATAAAAGACAAAGCATAAAAGACAAAGCATAAAAGACAAAGCATAAAAGACAACGCATAAAGCATATATCGTAAAACATGCAGTGCAAAACATACAGATAAACATACAGCGTAGAACATATAATATAACATTGTATTAAAGATTCCGTATAAAAAACACGCATTAAAGACATTCAAAACACATCCTATATCGTATACATGCCGTTTACAAGACATTAATGTATACAGAGACGTGGTGGCCTAGCACCGGTTCGTTCACTCATGACATGGTGCCTCGCACCCTAACTGAAGAGGTTCTTCACCTTCAGCATAAACCCCTTCTTGTGTCCCGGCTTGTCGCCCTGGCTCACCACCGTGTACAAGTTGTTGGGGTTCGACTGGCTGCTTCCGTTGGACCGGGTTTTCGACACCACATTGCCAAACCCACCTCGTCCTATAGAAAAGGACTTATTCGAGGCCACCGCCTGCAAGTCGTTGTCCGCCTTTCCCCCATCCACATCCTGGAGCTTGCGGATGAAGTCGGGATCGCTGTTGTCGACCATATTGCCATATCCACCTCGTCCCGTCGTGATCTTACTGGTGGTTAGTTTTGGTGTATTCGAGCCCTGCGGCACGAGTTTGGGCGACGGGATCTCGCTGCTGGACTTGATGTTGCCAGAGCCGCCGCGGCCCGTGGAGTAGTATACTTTTTTATCGCCCTTGTGATCCGTGGCGGTAGTCGGCGTATCCACGCCTACGTCCTGCTGACTCACGATATTGCCGGAGCCGCCGCGACCAGTAGAAACCATAGCTAGCTATATAAGTGGACGATGTAGAGGGTGTGCCGGGGAGGGCTATAAATAATACGAAAGAACTGTGGTAGATAGTGTGAGCAGACACTGGAGAGGCTCTTGGCACTAAGCACCAGCGCACGTGACCTCGGACTTGTTTCCCCAGCGTGGCGCGGACAAAACGCCGCACCGCAAACCTTGGGGTAACCCGGCAGCCCCGCAAAACCGCGTCCAACGAAAAAGTGGAAAAAAGGGCAAAAAAGATGAGACGAAAAAAAAGGCAATGGCGGTCTTCACATCCTTACACCACGCCCGTCACGCTCGTGTCGTCGCCGAAACTCATGATGATGGAGCCCACGGTGGACTCGTCCAAGTCCATTTCCTGGGCCGCGCGCAACACGCGTGCATATAAGGTCTCGGCCTTGGCTGCAAAATCACCAGAGTCCTCCGACATCACCTCCAACTCGTCCAGCGACTCGCCCGACTCGTCCTCCGCGGGTGCGTTTTTTCTTCTTCGGTGCAAACCCGGAAACGAGAAGCACCGGCGCAACTTTGTAGATATCCCCTTGAAGCCGCGTCGTTTCGGCGGCGTGAGCAGCGACCCCGCCATGCGCCGGGGAAACAACACGCTCCGTCTTCGAGGGACCATGTTGAAGAGCACCTGTCTGAGGCCCAACGGTTTGTTCGCGGGGTGGTAGTTTTTGTACGCGTGCGTGAGGCTGGACGGGTACGGGTGTTTGCGCGGGGGCAACAGGCCACACGAGTTGCGGCGGTCCAGCCGGGGCGGGGGTTCCTCGATAGATATTTCGCTGGCAGCTTCGGGCGAAATGGGGTCGAACTCGGCCCACGCCAGGGCGTGCAAATCAAGGTCGACGGTGGAGATGGACGAGAAAAGCGGTGTGGGCTCGCGCTCGCTGTCGCGCCTGGAGCTGCGGTCGAACTCGTTTTCTGCCTTTACGTTCATGTTGGTGAGGTCGGTGGTGGCCCTCGCGGAGAGGGAGAGCTGCGAGAGCGAACGCTTGATCTTGCGCCACTGGTCGGTGTTCTTGCCCATGGTGGGTGAATGAGTGTGGAGGGGAAGTGAGGGATCTAAGTGAATGAAGGAGTGTTCAACTGAATGAGTAGGTGAGTGAGCAGGTAAATGAGCAAAGCAAGGGAACTGGGTAAATGAGCGAAAAGACTGGAGTGAGTGGGAGTGAAACGAGTGAAAACCTAGCTGAGCGAGGAAGAAGGGATTGAGGAGGAACTAAGAGAGGAACAAAGGGTCTCTTCATGTGGGAGTTGATCGGTGGAGCACGTGTGAATAAGAGAGATAACAGATGAAACGGGTCTGCGGGTCGGGGGCGCATCTGTCTACATTCGAGGATCGGCAGTACTGGTTGGACGTATTGGACGTATACTTTCAGGGCGAAAGAGATCTGCTCTTCAGCACAACCACGAGACGTATTGGAAAGCAATATCCATGATTGTTTCTCGCTATCAAGTAGCAAAGGAAAAACCCCAGGTGCCACCGTTCTGGCAAAGCCTACCTATCAAGTGTCAGCCTGGTTTCGCACCCACTACACTGTCAAGTCTCCAACACCACTGCGCAGGTTTAGGACCCTGCGCGTGGCTGAGTTTCAGCGTCCATAACAGTGAGCGGTGTCAACGCAACGGCAGAAACGGAGTCGAAACTGCCGTATTCAGCTTGGCTGGTTGGTAAATATCGCCAGATGTGGTATAGCGCCCATCGTAGGTCTCTGTTGGAAAACGTAACAGTCGAACATCCCGGTTCGAAGTGGGCAATAAAGAAAGGGAAAGAAAACTGGGTGATGGTACGAAGATGGTGACTACGAGTACGAGTGGACTGAAATCATACAGCGACATGAATATCGCAAATGATGAGGGTGAGAACTTCCACTGAGGACGAGACCATCTACCGAGAACACGAACATCTCGCACAGAAAATCCTGAACGATTTGAAGTACGCCCAGAAAGACAGAATCACCTGATAAAAATTCATCGCTTGGCGAAAGTTTCAGCAGATGCTAGTCGTCACGACATTCCAAGCCACCTTTTTGGCCTATTTCCTACGCGAACTCTAAATTCCACTTTCTTTCGAGACACGTCCACACTTCTCAAAGCAGCCTCGAAAATAATTACGAACCGCGACGCGTTCGGGAATGTGTCGGGAATGTTGCACTGGGCCAGACAAGTTATACGTGTCGTATGCATGCGAAGCAATAGTGATACGCGTCGCGGGCTCCCATACGATAAGCTAAGCGAACACTTTTTCGGCCAAATCTGGAGTTCCACAAGTCAGAGCACCGTGGTGCTTCCCAGGTGATCACACTTGCCACCTCAACAAAAGCAAAAGCCAAAAGCGGTCGATTTTGAGCCAAGAAAACACTAGCGAAGACTGATAACGTGCGCGGGCCCACTAAAGCCTACTCTCGCCAACCTCACATTTCCGTGCATTTCCGTCTCCTTCACATCTCGCGCCTTTGCTCTTCACATGCTCTCGCCCCCATTTCTTTTTCTTTCTGGCCTCTAATTTCAACCCGTTTTCCTTATTCTTTGCGCCTCTGAGCAATCCTTCCATGACGGAAAGATGACCCCCCACTCCCCCACTCCCCCACTCAGCACGCCTACATGCACCACCCGCCTGGGATCTGTAATTTCGTGCCTCGGTCTTGCACATGACTTAGCAACGAAGAAAAACGCCGGCATCCCAATGGGCAACGCGAACGCCCATGACGGAACCCAATGTCCTGGATCTGGGAGCCCTGACGCACCAACACCAAAAGAGCATCCCTAAAAAAGAAAAAAAAGCAAATCCAGGGGTGCCCGGGCTATGGCGCGGCCAAAATCACGCGCCGTGTTCCATGGCAGAAGTGCCGGGCAAGGGAACGTGCCACGCCGCAAATTAGCGCAAATTATTGCGAAGCTCGCTGTTGGATAGTGCCACTGCTGGTTCTGGTGATTTAGCTGGAAATAATGAACACTGTTAAACGTCCTTGTGTTCGTTATTTGCTGAGATATTCGCGTAATCGCGCCCGAAACAGACCTGTAAAGAATGTGCAAGCTTGCTCCGGGCTTGCTTCCATTGCACCAACGCTCAAAACCAGAGTGCACACAGGCAAAGCATATTCGGCGGAGATTGCAAGAAGGCCAAAAAAAGAAATGGGCGGGCCAGCCACGCCACTATATATGAGAGCAGTGCCCCCCACGTCCACATCCACTTTTCTTCTTTCGCTACCACACCTGACACAATGAAGTTTTCTCAAGTTTTCGCCGTTGCCACCGTCGCCGTCGCCGTCCAAGCCGCCAACAACTCCTCGTCGCTGTCTTCTGCTGACTCCGGTGCTGCTGCTCAACTCAGCGGTGCTTCTGTTGGTGCCGGCTTGGCCCTTGCTGGCGCTGCCGCTCTTTTGTTGTAAGCGAGCTTCGACATGGACTATATAATAATAATGTACTTTTTATAATAGATGACTAATATTCATTAACCGTTCGTTCGTGTAGTCACATTTACTCATTACTTGTTGTCTCTTCACGGGAGTGTAGGTGTCCCAGAATGGCGTGTGGGGTTCGCAGCCTCGGTGGGGTAGCGCGTCCAAGCTGGCATGTATAAGCGGATACTTGGCATGTGAAAGAGCAGCCAAGTGAAGAGGCGAAAAGGGAAATAATTCGAAAGGGAGAAAGGTAAAAGAGGAAAATGTAAAAGGGAAAATTGTAAAAGAGGGAAGCGGAAAAAGTGATGCACACTTTGGGATATGTTCTCTTTTGGTTAGAATCTAAGATGAACTCTGCTTTCTCAAAGAGGAAATTTGCGAAACGCGTATCCTCTGGCACGGAAAGTTTTATTGTGGCCCAGGTTTTGTTAAAGTAGCCTATTCTGTATAAATCCGGTAAAGAGTGGAAATACATGCTTGGGTGGCAGGCTTGCGGCAGTCGGGGCCATGCCTTTACTCAGAACCCTGCTAGTGTTACGTCTGTCCTAGATCTGGATGGATATCTCATAGTAGGAAATCAGTACTACGTAGAAAGCACAGTCAAACGGGTAGTTTTGCTTTCCAAATGTCATATACCCAAACGCAACCCAACTACCTAGCCAGATACACCTGTATCAAACTGTCAACCTGTCGCTTGATCACAACTTGATAACTGCACTCATCAGGTGATCAAGCACGACGTTTATTAGAATAAATTTAGATTTATCTCGACTAACTTGGATCAATGTTTGGTCAGGGTAAATTGAGATCAATTGGCCATTTCTCAGAATTTATCAGAATTCACCAGGATGCAGTAATCAATACATTTATTAGTCAACATAATAATGCCCGGTTATCATGAATGATTATCTCAATCATTGATTATTCATTAATCAGAATTAGTCCTTACGTTGGTAACCAATACTAAGTCCGTTTATCACTAAGGTACTCACTGACCACCACGTTAATCAACCATACTAAGTCCGTTTATCACTAAGGTACCTACTGACCACCACGTTAATCAACATTATTCAGTACCAAATAGTATTAACCACTATTATTCACTACCTTAATTTACAACTAATCTACCCATCACTCCGTAAATAATCGATCAATCACTACATTCACCACCGAATTATCCAGTAATCGTCACACTAGCCCAGGCCTAATCCCTATAAGCATTAACCACTACTTAAGCACCGACTAATCCCGCAAACACTAATGAGTATTCAGCAGTACTAATCAGTGTTATCACTACCTTTAGCACCGACACCCACCCTAACCACCACTTTCCCACTACTTCCCGAAAACCAACCCAAACATCTTTTATCCTTACATTATCCATTTATATACTCCAAATCAATACCAATAGGTCCAATCCACAAGGCCCAATCCAGGCCCCAGAACACTAGAATACATCGGGCAACCTCTCTACAACGTACAGGTGCCCGCCCACACTCATTAGCGGGATTCCAGGCACCTTTCTGATGCGTCTTTTCAAATCCGCATCGTTGGTCGCTACTATATAACATTTGTGCAGAATGACCCGGTTCACCAAACAGTCATCGGCATACGTGCCGCCGTGGGAGCAGCTGAGCCGCTGAATCCTGGGATCTTTGGCTAGTTTAAGGGCAATTCTGTACTTTGGCCCGAGCTTTTCCAACTCTGCCATGACACAGTCGGTCACTATGGGAATGCACTTGGCGTAGAGGCAGTCCATGAGGCCCTTAACGATGTCGATTTTCTTTTGGATGGAGAAGTTGAAGAAATTAGTGTCGATCAAGACCTGGTAGGGCGGTTTGATGGCCTCGTTATATTGAAAGAATAAGGCACTGGAAACCTGGGGCACGGACTTGGTGAGTTCTGCGTCCTTTCCCTTGGGTTTCGCGGCGGGCTTTTTCAATTTGGGGTCGTTGCTCTGGATGGCCCGTTTCATGAGGGCGAACTTCCGCGTCTTCTTGGCTTTTCCCATGTTTGCGGTGTTGTGATTTGTAGGTTGTAGATAGTGGAGATTAAAAAATGACCTTGCAATGAGATGCGCACCCGTACACCAGATGGCAAGAAGCGAGTCGAGACTGTTTTCGTCTATATCAAGTATAACCTTATTCCTCCTTATTTTTTTCTTACTTTGCTTATTACTTTATTAGTCATTATTTATTACTTTTCGTATTAATACATCTGGTGCCCCAATAATTTACTCCGTTCACAAGGCTAACCCGCAGCCTCCGCAGACCAGATCTCTTGCGGATCGATCGACTTCTCCTGGTCCCGCTTCCAGCTGAAGATTTTGTTGTTCACGAAATCAAGCTCGAAGATCCGGAGACGCCGCTTGTAAGCCGGGTCTAGCCTGGTTATGCCCAGTTCTCCTGTGACCCCGGAGTAACATAGAAGCACTTTGGCCCCGTCCGTTTCTTCCCATATACATGCATCGTTTTCGTGCTCGTGGCCCACGGCCACTGCCTTGTATCCGCTGGCCTTGACATCCTCCAAGAACTTTCTGTCGGTGTCGGTGGCCAAAGGGTGCTTTTCGTTATACGCACCAATCAACTTCACGGTTCCGTGGGGACGGAAGTTAGGGAGTGGGTAGTGGAGAAACAATAGTTTGTGCTCGGTGTCTGCGCTCTGCTTGTGGTTGATACGGTAGATGTAGTTGGCCTGGGAGTCTTTGACCATTTTGCTTTCCGAATCAAGGTAGGTCACGAGGGCATCAGCGCTCTCTAACGGGAGTTTCTGCAAGTCGATTTTCTCGCCTTCGACCGTGGGCTCCACGTTATATATTTTCAAGTTTCCGTTCGATAATCCGTGGAGCCGGTGGTCCAAGTCGGCGGCTTTGCGGTTGTAGCAGCCGGGGAGACTGGCGATGAAGTTCAAGATGTTGATTTTGCTGAGGTAGTTGCGGGGGTCGTAGTCGGTGTCTCCAAAGGCAAACACGAACGGAATGCCGGCCTCCAATATGGGTGACAACGCTTTCAAAACAACAGATTCGTGGTGCACTGTACGCAGGAAATCGATCATATCGCCAGTGATCACAACTAGCTGCACGTCGCCCTCTTTTGATATCGCCTGCTCCACGAAATTGAGCGTGTCGATATCAAACTTGCAGTCGTCGTAGCAGATACCGGTGTCCTGACCGATGTGCAAGTCGCTCAACTGCATGATCTTGAACTTGGGGTTGGTCGTGATGAGGATCTCGTTCTTTTTCAAGATCAGGTCGAACTCCTGTTCTTGCTGCAAGATGTGGATCTCGTCGACGACCGCGACGCTCAACATGGAGATCTTCGCCTGAATCAGGTACTTTCCTGGTAATGGGATGGCCCCCAGCTCGAACTTCCAGTGTTTGCGCGAATCCTTCATGTCATCCTTGCCGAAAAACACATTCACTTCACGCACAATCGGCACCTTAAAGTCCACGGCGTCCAAGTAGTGGATCCACAAGTAGCCCGAAGGCGAGATCTGCTGCTTGAGCACTTTGGAGTCTTTTACCGGGGATTTTGGGGCCTCATCACTCTCTGTGAAAGAGAGGTCGATGATAAACCGCTCGGCCTCCACAACGGGGCTCTTTTCCACATACATGTAGTAGTTGAAAGGCAGGAACGCCTCCGGAAACAAGTTCAACTTCGTGGGGATCTTCTCCCAGAAAGACAGCTTGCTGTTGGCAGGGCCTTCACACGAAAAGCCCCGTAAACATCTCTGGATGTGGATGTCCGACACGACTCTGTTAAGTGAGATGGTTTCCAGCGCCGTCATATAACTTGTTTCGGACGAGTGCGGCACCTCACGGGCATAGTCGATGGTGATGCCCCGACTGCCAAAGGTGTGGACCAAGGCAATAATGAACGCTAGAGAAGCCAACAATAGGTGCACTTTTCGGTTGCGTGCAAGGGCACCGAAACAGCTCATCATGGTGTAGGGGCTGTAGGTGTAAGCGGCGAAGGTCAGCGGAGCAGATTGGGCAGAAAAAGGTGGTTGAGTTGTGTTTGCTGGATAGGGCCACCCGTTGAGCGTATGCAGAGTCCAGACTTTCGCGGGCCGCCCCAAATCGCGGCCGAAAAAGCCCAGGCGATATAAATAGGCGCGCCGCGCGGCCCGCCCAATTATGGACACACGGCCCGCCCAATTATGGACACACGGCCGAGCTAATAACAGCCCCGGCCCAAACAAGACACGCACAACACACGCACAACACATGCGAAGGAAACGTGGATGAAAGGCAGGATCTTTTTCTTCTATAAGTCCCAGCGTTTTGACTTTCATCCCAAGTGTGACTTCCCCCGTATTTAGCCTTCTGTGGTGCCGCTTATTTGGAGCTAGGCTCTGGCTTAGGCCGGCGCGCGCCTGGCTCCCGGCTTCCGTGGCAGGTGCGCTAGAGTGCCACATTGGGCAGTTTTTCCTCGTCCTGCAAAAACCGCCGCACGACGTTTCGAGATACACGAACCACTTTGGGCACCAGATCTGGTAATCGTGGATCTGGCGATTGTGGATGTTCAGTTTCCTGTGTACCGGACTCTGCCCACCGTGGTCTTTTCACGGTTTCGTCAGGAATGCCCGCCTTGGTGTGGGCTGGATTTACGCGGCCATGCGCGGGAGCGGAGGGCCCAAGCTTGGCGTTTTCTGCCGCGCCAGTGTGCGAGGTATTTCCCGATGCGGCAGCGCCATTTTGAGAGCCATCAGAGATCTCTGGATCTTGAGGATTTTCAGAGACGTCCGAACTTTGAGGATTTTTAACATTCTTCTCCGATTTCTCCGACTTCTCGTTCTCCTCAGAATTCTTCGGTTTCTCATTCTCCTCCAATTCCTCAGATTTCTCAGATTCCCCTATATCTCCACTCTTCTCGCAATCCTCACCTGTCTCCTCCTCCATTGTAATCTCCCCGTTCTCGCTTGCGTCGCCGTAGATTAGCGTAATGAGATGGGGACAGGCACAGCTCTCCACAGTTCTACTCACGCTGGCAAAATCCACAGTCACCCCCGCCTCCATGTCGATCCACTGTTCTGCCTTTCGTAAAAAGTAGCGTGACTCCGCGAGAATCACGCCGATAAGTGTATATGGACGCAACCCAGGGATATCGTCGATGATTCCCTCAAACAGCGTAAGCCGTTTTGGCGACGCGTGGTCTTTGGCGCGATTCTGGCTTTCCAACTCAACTACACGGAGTCCATGGACCATTTTTGTAAGCTCTTTGATATCGTCGCTAGCACCTGGATTTGTTTCTCTTAAAGCACTCGCAGTTTGCAGAAGAAGCCCATCGATTTTCTTACCCTCAAAGAAATTAAGGTCCATGAGTTTGCGGTTCAGTGCCTGGTACTCCAAGTGGGCCCGTTTGATCGAGTGGATTTCCTGCTGGATTCTGTCCAAGGATTTGTCGCTGTATATCTCCGGATAGATCGTCTCCAGCAACAGGAACGGGGAGAATTTTGCACCAGAATCCGCCACGAGCTGGTAAGTGACAATCGGAGCTACGGAGCTGTACTTGATTCTGCCCAAAAACTCGAAATCCCTCTGCCAAAAAAGCTCGTTCAATGTTTCGTAAAGAGTAGATCCACGCGAGTCCGAGTCGATCTCCAAGACGGTCAATTCCTTGTTAATTTCCTCGTCCAAACTCTGCACCATGGACTCGAAGACTGGCTTCAACGCGGGTTCCTGTTTCATCAAATAGTCCACCATATTGAGCACCATTTCCTCGTCGCCATATGCGCCCCGCGGGCCCTCGTTTCCTAGAATGTCAGAAATCTCATCGGTGTCGAGGAACCAGCGATTACTGCTGTCGAAATTCTGCACGAAATACACGAGCCGTTGCACTTCTTGCACGAACCGCAGGTCGCTTTCAAGGCCCAATACTTTTTTGGCAAAAAGAGGCAGATTAGCCAAAATCAAAAGAAACGGCGCCCAGCACTTGATGTCGCGTTGCCTGGTGAGGAGAAAAGGCACGTTCGTGAACTCGGTTTTCACGTTTTCGGGGTACTCCAGGGCCTCCAAAAGTGAGGCGGGAATATCCTCCATCAGGGAGCTGGAGCTGGTTTCCGCGCTATACTCTCCCCCGTTGTCGCCTATGTTTTCCTTATAGTCCTTATTTACAAAGCTCTCCATGCTGGGTGCAACACTATCCTCACTTATTGGCCGCTCGTAGTGGCGCACGCCATCCACAGGGGTATTCGACGCATACAGCCCCAAAAATTCGGGGATTTCGTGTGGGTTGGAAATGCTGATTGAACTCAGAGACTCCGTTTGGCCCGCGTCCACCTCAAACGGCGACTGCTGAGTGCCAGCCCCAGAATTACCGTCGGTTTCACCAAAGAGATAGGCTATAGCTTTATTAAGGTCGTGGCCCGATGCGGAGAGCGCCTCCAAGGCCTGTGCTTCCAGGAACCCCATTTCCTGGAGCATCTCGATCTGCGGGTTGTTGTCCATCATTGGAAACTGGCGTGTGTGGTGAGTTTTCGGGGTGTTTTGGAAGGTTTGCTGTGCTTGTGCTAGTATGGGGAGCCTGTGGCGTGGTGCACGGGTGCGAAGATAACACCGGTGGGAGCACCGTTTGGCACATGGATAGAGGTTTTTTTTCTGTTTTTCGGTAGGGATGGGTTTTCGAAGAGTTTGAGTTATTTTTCTGGTTTCGAGGACGTTACTCTGTGTGGTTTAGCTGTGGGAGATACTACTACTTAGGCTAAGTGAGGGGCACATCAGGAATAAAGAAGTAACGTTTTCCTCATGAATCCCCCTATGACAGGCACAGATAGATCGTAAGTTTTAGAGCGCACTCAATCGAAGAATTTGGGTATAGTTCATCTCTTTCGATCGAATGTCACTACAATTACGTACTTTTATAAGATTTTGGGTGCAAACCTGTCCCCGCTTCTAAAGTGCAGACGAAACGGCGAGAGAAGCAAAATCGTGTGAGAACTTTCAGAGGAGACTATTTCATCAGACGTAAAAAGATTGCCAACCTGGGACACCCGGTCCCAGAGCGTTGTAAAGCAGTAGGAATATGGAGCAGTACTGCGAATCTGCTTGCCGGTGCTGGCGAGGAATGGATAGTCTTAATACCCAAACCATGACATCATGAAAGAGAAACAACGACAGAAAGAGCAAGGTGAAAATCCTCCAACAAACTACACTCTGATCTCTTTTGACGAAAGCAATGAACCCAATCTCACCGAGTATGACTCAATTGATCCGGCCAGATATCAGCCGTAAGACCTATCTACGCCACACACAGACGACAAAACAACGTTGAAGACTTCCCACCACTTCCCACCACTTCAAACCGCCGAAATCCTTGAAAACCGTTGAAATATCTGCGAAATACAGCCCTAAAGCTGTCTGTTCCACCACCAGAGTACACCAATCAATATGGCCCCACCAGCAATTGCCCCCTATAAAAAATACAGTAACCTAACCTAAGTATCCTTTTCAAAACAAAAACCCACAAAACCCACCAACCACCAAAACCCGTCTTTTTCCTCCCTCCCATTCCCTCCCTTATCTCATTCATCCGCGTCGTGTGGGTGCAAAATGACTAACCGCATCTCAGCCAAGGCGAAAAAAACTGGAAAAGGCATGTCCATTTGCAGGTCTGCCTCCACCCTAAAAAAATTCCTCTGTAGACGCAATCTTTCGATGTCCGCTGAAACCATCACCCACTCTTTGGCCGGATTGGGCCTCCAGAATGCTGAGCCCGTGTCTGGGTCCCATCCTCAGTACAACGTGGTGGACGTTATGAGAAACTACATCACGCTGGAATTGACCAAAATCACCGGGATTTCGGGCGAGGTCATCTTCCTGGCCTTGGACTCGCCCAACACGTTGGACAAAGGCGATCTTCTTGTGCCGCTTCCCCGGTTGAGACTCCCTAAAGGAACCGATTTCAAGGCTAAAGCTGCGGAAATCGCCGATGCTTTTACCAAAGGCGGGTACTTGTCCGAGGTGCGTGCGGAGGGCCAGTTCTTGCAGTTCTTCTTCGACAAGAAGACTCTCTTCAACCTCGTGATCAAGGACGCGTTGACCAGAACTACGGACTACGGATTCTTGCCTCTAGGATTGGGCAAAAAGGCGGTGATTGAGTTTTCGTCGCCCAACATCGCCAAGCCCTTCCACGCAGGCCACTTGAGATCCACGATTATCGGCGGGTTCTTGTCCAACTTGTACGAGAAAGTCGGCTGGGAGGTTACCCGGATTAACTACCTCGGCGACTGGGGAAAGCAGTTTGGTTTGTTGGCGGTTGGCTTTGACAAGTACGGCGACGAGCTGAAGTTGGAGACCGACCCCATCAACCACCTTTTCGAGGTCTACGTGCGTGTGAACAAAGATATCGCCGAGGAAGGCGAGGTCGTGGGAGGCACAAATGACCAGGCACGGGCGTACTTCAAGAAAATGGAGGACGGCGACGAGCAGGCGTTGAAGATCTGGAAGAGATTCAGAGAGTTGTCCATCGACAAGTACATCGACACCTACTCGCGCCTCAACATCCAGTACGACTTGTACTCCGGTGAGTCGCAGGTTTCGCTGGAGAAAATGAACGAGGTTATTGAGTTGTTCAACAAGAGGGGCTTAGTCCACGAGGACCGTGGTGCCAAGCTTATCGACTTGTCCAAGTTCAACAAAAAATTGGGCAAGTGCCTTGTGCAGAAATCCGACGGCACGTCCTTATATTTGACCAGAGACGTGGGCGAGGCCATCAAGCGTTACGAGAACTACCACTTCGACAAAATGATCTACGTTATTGCGTCGCAGCAGGACCTCCACACTGCGCAGTTTTTCGAGATCTTGAAGCAGTTGGGCTTCGATTGGGCCCTGAAATTGGAGCACGTGAATTTCGGCATGGTCCAGGGAATGTCCACCAGAAAGGGCACAGTGGTGTTTTTGGACAACATCTTGGAGGAGACCAAGGACAAGATGCACGAGGTGATGAAGAAGAACGAGGCCAAGTACGCGCAGATCGAAGACCCCGAGAAAATCGCGGATTTGGTCGGCATTTCCGCGGTAATGATCCAGGACTTCCAGTCCAAGCGTATCAACAACTACGAGTTCAAATGGGAGCGCATGCTCTCTTTTGAGGGTGACACTGGTCCATACTTGCAATACGCACACTCGCGGTTGAGCTCCGTGCAGAGGAAATCGGGCATTTCCGAGGACAAGTTGAGGGGTGCGGATTTCAGCTTGTTGACCGAGGACGCCGCCGTGGACTTGGTGCGTACGTTGGCGCAGTATCCAGATGTGATCAAGAAGGCGTTGAAGACAAACGAACCCTCCACGATTGTGACCTACTTGTTCAACTTGACGCACATTGTGTCGTCGTGCTACGACACGTTGTGGGTGGCGGGCCAGGCGGAGGAGTTGGCCACGGCACGCTTGGCGCTCTATGCGTCTGCGAAACAGGTCTTGTACAACGGTATGGTGTTGTTGGGCTTGACTCCTGTGGAGAGAATGTAAGGTAGTTGTGTCGAGACAGTATAGTGACAAAGATGATAGGATGGGTAGAGGAGAAAGATCAAATATTGAATATTAAATATTAAAGATTAAAGATTATTCAAGATTATGTTGAAGATTACTGAAGATACACGTTAAGGTGGAAGCACGAGTTGAGGGACTAAGAAATGAGAAGTGGGCCGACGTGAACTATAACAAGACGCATATAGAAAGGAAAACGAGGGAGGTTTTCTGGAATTTTCAACCTTGAGGTGCCAGAGCACCAACTTTCGTTCAAGGTAGTCACTGGCCATTTCGGATGACTTCATGAAGACCCTCCTGGGATATGCATAGGACTTCGTAAGATTATGCAAGATAACGATTACCGAAGAGACGATTACAAAAAACACGATTAACGAAGCCAAAGATGAAGAAGAAACAAGTAACGACGATAAAGATAAAAAACCATAGAGCAAAAAGCAGGCGGGATAGGAAAGATGAGTTGGGAAAAGGGAGATTACGTGCACTTTATGCGATTACTGGATATGCGGAGTAATGGATCATGGTGAAGAATGTTTCTAAAGCGTCTACCTATACCACGTGTACTGAAAACGCCGCCCGACGCTTCAAGCATGAATGTGGGGTCCATTTCAGGACATTAGCATAGTCTTCCTTGATGATTATCGGGAAATGGGCTGCGATGAGACATGACGTAATCGAAACGAGCCATATGCTCTTGCACAGTTTCAAGATTACGGCCCCGCTGTTGTCGCACCACGGTCAACCAAGAGACTCAATACAAAGAGAGAACAACAAAAGAGCATCTTCCTGGTCGTGCTTTGCTGTACGTGTAGTTTTCCTGTTCTCTTCCGAGACACTGACGTCATAATACCATGGCCAGCAAAGAGGATACCATTGAGGAAGCAGGTCCAAAAAAAGATCTAAGATAAACTGACATTGCCACGTCGGTCACAGTAGTGGTATCTAATTATCCTTCCAGACATAAACCTCCATGTCATGAGGGCCATTCTTGCCGCACACCCCTACGAATTATTTACCGCAAAGTTATAAAAATTAGCCACTTCCCTTCTTCTAGTAAGAGCACTGGCGTCACCCAAAGAACGAACTGTATTCCATGCTACTAGATACCACCCAGTAAACGACCAGTTGCAGCCGTGCGCACGTCCACCAGCCTCGGCCGGTAGCGCAAAAGATCAGATCTTCAAACACAGACCCCAACAACAGAAACAGAAAAAAAACCAAAAAGAACTCCGTCTAGCCTCCAAACCAATCCCTTCCTCTCCCTTCCTCATCTCCTCCCAATATCTCTGTGCCTGCATACAGCATGCGACCGACTGGATCTCATTGAGCCACCCAGGCAGAAGCACCGTTTCAGACACAGGCAAAACGCCGAATTTCCCTGGATTTGCCCCGATCCGCCCAGACACCGCTGCCGTTTTCCTGAGGCCATGGATGAAGAACTATTCCGCAGGATCTTCCACCCGGATAGGCTCCCGGAGGATCTCGTGTACCTCCAGAAGAGCATCACAGACCTACGCGTGGCCGAACTTAAAATGCTTTGCAAAAGCACGGGGCTCTCGGTAAAAGGCCGCAAACAGGAGATCGTGGACCGGATATACCAGTTCTGCCACCTGCTTTTCGTGCACGAAAAAAAAACCGAGATTTTGGCAATGGAGGCCGTCGTTCTCTGCACGTCGCTCGGGTTTGAAATCAAGTCGCTAAGTTCGGTGGTGCAGATGATCACACACACACCCGAGCGGTTTCGTAACTATGTGGGGATCTTGCTACACGCTAATCCACACCGAAGACCGCCTTTTCTAGCCGCCACGAGGAATGACCCCGCCGCTTTTGCTGCTGAATGCAGGGCTCTAGCTACAGACAACCAAAACACAAATCCCGAGCCAGCTGCACAGCCGCTGCTCCTGCCGCCGGCTTTCGTGCCACATCCGGGCCCGTCCCGGAACAGCCCTGTGGCCTTCCCCCGCACGTTGTTTTATACGCCCCACGTTTCGGTGGGCCGCGTGCAGGTGCTAAAAGTCTCGAAGGGCCGTGGAATCTTGCCGTTCCAGACTTTCTTGAACCCGTTGCAGATCGAGCTCTTGCGCCGCGGCCCCCACATGCGAGTCTTTCTTTTCTGCTGCATCGAGTCCACGCCAGACCCCAAAAAAGCGCTTCTTCAATATCCGCCCATCGAGATTTACGTTGAGGGCGTGCTCACCAAACAGAGCGTCAAGGGCATCAAGGGCAAACCGGGCACGGCACGACCTGCAGACCTCACGCCGTATATCACGCTGCTAGAGAAGCCCTTTCACGTGAGAATAGTGTATTCTGACGCTGCTGAGCAGTACTTTTTAAGTATATATATAGCCGAGGTGCACACGCCAGACGCGATCATGGCGCAGATTGTGGCCAAGCCACATATTTCGCTCGCAAGCACAAAACAGGGGATCAAGGAGGAAAACGAACGCAATGAAATGGACGAGATTGTCGTGGATAATGTCTCTCTTACTCTACGGTGTCCCATCACCTACGCCAAAATGTCGCACCCAGTTAAGAGCATCCAGTGCGACCACGTCCAGTGCTTCGACGGGCTCTCCTTCTTGACGATGCAGGAACAGATCCCTGTATGGCAGTGTCCTGTTTGTTCGAAGCTGATAGATGAAAACTCGCTAGCGGTTTCCGACTATTTGCGGGATATCCTTGAAAACACGCTGCAGGATGTGTACACGGTTTTGATGCACGCGGACGGGTCATGGACACCAGTCAGCGAGGAAGAGGAAAAGGAGGAGAGAGGGGAAAGAGGGGAGAAAGACGAGAGTGCCAAGTCTGCGGCTGCGGAGGAGATCGAGATAATTTCGCTCGATAGTGATAGTGAGAGTGATGCTCAGCCAGATACTTTTATGATTAGAGATCTCAGCATGCGGTCTCCACCGACAGTTTCGGTCTCTATGTCTGGTTCTGTTTCCGGGGCTGTTTCAGAACAACCCGCCAGAGAAAATACCAGTATTCTAGATGCGACGATGGTCGACGCAGACGAGACGAACAGCGAGGTCCGTGTGCCAGAAACCGGTCATATGACAACGAGAACCGAAGTCATGGGCGAACTCCCTATGAACGAAAGTGATCCATTCGATGACGAGGTTATCGTAAACCGCAGAAAAAGGGCGCGTCTTATGCTGGACAGTTCTGCCGGAACTTCCAACACGCTGACTCCGGGCGATAATCTAGAACCCACAAGACCAGAATTCTCTTCTGACCCGCAAAATTCGATCGCTCCTTCTACGACAGAAGCATTAAGCAATCACACAGCTGCGCATCACGATGATACGCCCATCAGCCAGTACCTAGCGCAACGAGACAGGCGAGGTCTGGGAAGTTTTGGTTCTTCAAGTGGCGAGAGAAGGAGTAGTGTACACCAATCTTTGCTAAGTACAGCGAATGGGGGCCATGGACTGGCTCAATTGGCAAAACTGCTGGCCAATGACAATGCGGATGGAAACGAGCGTAAGGACCATGTGGAAGAAAATGGCCAAACTAATAACCGAACTGGCGTTATTTCCCAAAATGCTGGCACCTCTGGTTCACTTCAGCAAGATATGAAGGAGTTGTCTGGAGAGAAGGAATCAGATTCTAGTGTCTCGTCCACTGCGCAGAATCCGCCTGTGGAGAAAGAGGTTTCCACAAATGAAACTTCTGCCAATGCCGCCTCGCAGATTTCAACACAAAGAGGAGATGTCGAAGTCGCACAATTGCAGTCCAATTCTCCCGTGGCTGGCCTCTTGCAAATCACACAAACCAATGAAGAATCCGAAAATCAGAGTCCTGTTGATTCGTCTGCTTCTCGATTCAGTTCAATGCCAGGCGTTGGGAGTAGCAGCGCGGTGACTCAAAAACCAGAAATTATCCAATCCTACCGGCAAGAATCCGGTGATCACCTTCGCCAAGGAATGGCCTCGGCGGTGCTGGGAATTTCCTCAGATAACGACCAACCTGCGGCTCACGTATCCGACGAATCCAGTGAAAGAAGACCTTCTGTAGGGCAAAGTTTGCAGGGCTCACTGATGATAAGTCCTCCGAATCACCCTCAGCATCATCAGATTTACCCTCAGCACCGCCCCCAAGATGACCTGATACCTGCAGTGTGGCAAAATAAGGAAAACCACCTGCGTGGCCTCGAAAGAATTTCCAGTACGAAATCGCAGAACCAGTCACAATCTATCCCGTATAACGCTTCGTCGAAAGAAGTGACGCTTTCACATCACGGCCCGCGAGAACCGCCACCGACAGTCCAGGAGACTAGTTCCAGCCAAAGTGCCCAAAGACTGCAAATACTGCCAGAAGCAGATATCCCCAATGGTGTTTCCATTATCTCAAGGATTCAAGACCAAGTATCTAGAGCGTGCTCTCCTGTACCGGTATCAGAAGGAGCATCGAACGCCAGTGAAAGACAAGGTACTCAATCGGGCCAGGCCAATCCTTCGTTTTCTCATACTCCGTCAGCCCTTGTTGAATCACGTGGTCAGAATAACACGGGTTCTACAAAATCACCAGTTCAGGAACAGAGAGATGCGCCACATATAGGCATTATTATGCAACCTGAAGTCTCACTGACTACAACAAGTGATGCCGGCAGTAAGGACAAAAGATCCCCCTACTATGCGTACCCAACTTTGCCACATGCGGGTGGACCACGTGCCCTCAGCGAGTACGGAACTGGAGGAAACACAAGTGGCCCTGCTGCGAGATATGGCCCACATATGGGTTCATACAGACCAATGCCTAGTGGCCCCGCGCTGCCATTAGTTCCAGCACACGAAACAGCAAGGCCGAACTTGAGTGGTGGCCCCTCATGGAATAACTCCAATACGGGTAATCATTCTGGGCAGTACAGAGTCAGGCAGGCATTTTCGGATTACCAGTCCAGAAACCTAGCAGGACATGGAAGTAACTGGACTGCGGGATCTAATATGGGGATGCCAAATCCACAAACATTTACGAATCCTGTGAATTCACATCAGGAAGTTGTTCACGAAAACGCCCACCGAAACAACCCTCATCAGGCAGATTTGGCAGCTTTTGCTTACAATCAATACGTGGATGGAAGCCCACATCCTCGAACAATCAGAATGGATAGAAGCCCACATGCTGGCGGTGCCATACTGGTCAATTCCACCCACCAACAGAATGTCCGAATGTCGTCTAGTATGATCCACGCCTACCATCGCCGCGTTTCCGAAAGCGTGGTTCCAGAAAATAGAGCTCAATCTGTGCAACCTGCGCAGGTGACTCCTGCAAGGCCTCCACCGCTTGGGCTGCAGACGAGAGGACACAGTGAGTCTTCTGTTACTGGAGCACGTCACAGATCTAGTATAACAGATGATCCACTGTCGTCCACACCAAATGCTGTGCCAAGTGCTATGTCCTCAAATGTTGGGAATAACATACATATCGAGAATTATGGCGTGCGTCCTCTTGTGAGAAACTCCAGCACCCCAAACGAGCCCCAGTCTACGCCACTGAAGGCAGTGGAATATCCACATGAACCAGGAGAACACGTAAGGCAGACCAATGTTTTGGCTCCCGTTGGGGCTGACAGTGTGACAGCCATTAGTCAACCCACTGGTGGTCCCAGGTACTCGAGATCTGCGTTTGACGTGATGGAGAACC
Source organism: Metschnikowia kunwiensis (assembly GCA_030583255.1). Taxonomy (NCBI): domain Eukaryota; kingdom Fungi; phylum Ascomycota; class Pichiomycetes; order Serinales; family Metschnikowiaceae; genus Metschnikowia; species Metschnikowia kunwiensis. Next base: position 149,096 of record JAJMHQ010000018.1, read on the forward strand.
CCAGACCGGTCTCCACGGTGAAAGGCATTCTAGGCATCGAGCTCTCCAGAATGGCGTTCCAGCCCACGCGAGAAAACACGCCCGCTCCTCCGAGTCCCTATGAGGAGCCTAAAGTTGATAGCAGAGGGCACAAGAAAAGTAATGATATTGAAAGGCCTATCGAAGCTGAACAGTCTAAAGAAGTGGAAAGGCCCAGAGAAGTCGGAAGACCCAGAGAATCTGAGAATACTGCGGCGCAATTCGAGGAGCCGGAGCACATGGCCAACACAACTTTTTCGCCTCTAAACAACCGCATTGAGGATATGGCCCTCCACACTCCATCAAGCAAAAAGCGTACGATTTCTTTGGATTCTGCTGCTGAGCAAACTTGGAACAAACGACTGAGCAAACCGTGGCCCGCGAAAACAAGGTTCGACCCGAGCACGATCAACCTGTCGGACATCATCGAACTAGACGACTGAAGAAAATTTACGGAGTGGACATGTGGAACGCTCCCACTGCATCGCACGGTCTACTGATATGATCGCATTAATATCCCGCGATCTACTGATACCCCAAACATACCCAATACAGGCAGGAGAAGCGACAGGTCTTCTTTACTTTTATTCACGTGCCGCAGCGGCTATGGTACAAGAAACGTTAAACGTAATATGGCGGGCCCTCAGGCCACAGAGGGCCCTCACATTGGACTGGGTCCCAAGTAGTCCTCCTTTATACTTCCAATGGCGTAGATCTCGTTGACGTCAGTTCTGGTACCCACAATCTTCAAGCGCACGCGCGACCCTTTCTCGATGGTCTCGTCCGGACTGACGTATGCGGGAGGGTTGGCGGATGGATTGAACTTCATGTCTGACGAAATCAAGTGTGTACTAACAAACACAGATAATGGCCCCACGTCGGCGAAGAATCCCATTTTGTTGACCGTGGTGACCACGCCGTCCACCACCTCGCCCTTAAATGGCTTCCACACGACCGCCCGGTACTTGACCTCGAATTCAGCCAGCCCGCTTCCAGGAATGATTCTGCCACGCCCCACGTCGATGTTCATGCAGTCCAAAACACACACTATGTACCCGAACTGGCCCGTGCACGTGCCCTCGACGTCGCTGAGCAATTTGTCCCGCAAGTACTGGTCCATTTGTGGTCCGAAATACGACGGATGGAGCGTCAAGTTTAGCGACAAGTCTTTGAGGAAAAACATCGTCTATTCGGCTGTTTGTGGCTTTTTAGTGGTGGTATGGGGGCAAAGAATGGAATAGTACCGCTATTAACCAAATAAAGCGTATGGACAACAAGAGCAGCAGGCGTGAACGGAACAGTCTTCGACGCTTGCAGTGGAGTCTTAGCGCGCTGGGTGAGAAAAGTATCACCGGATGTACGGGTGTCTACATCATGTCTGCAGACAAGCACGCACGGCCAAATTTTCACTACTCACTATTAACCGGTACTCTTCCAAACACAAAAGGAACGCAGAATGTCGCAGAGACTCGGGAGTGCCGCAGCCGCCATGACGCGAGCTTGGCACCACGTCGATGTCGCCTCAGATCCCAGAACCATGGGGCGTTTGGCGGAAAGCATAGCCAGAACATTGCAAGGAAAGCACAAGCCTACGTTTTCTCCCAACAGAGACGACGGCGACTACGTGGTGGTGACCAACTGCGCCCATCTCAAAACAACAGGTAAAAAGTTGGAACAGAAGGTGTATTGGTCGCACACGACCCGTCCTGGCTCGTTGAAGTTGGTGCCCATGGAGAGAATGATTGCCAACAAGGGATACGGGGATGTTTTGGCACGTGCTGTGAAAGGCATGATTCCTAAAAACAAGCTTAGGCTCGACCGGCTTGCGCGGTTGAAGATCTACGATGGCGACGAGCATCCATATAAGGAGAACTTGATTGCTTTTGCCGATGAGGGACCCGAAACAAGGGCCAAGAAGGCCGCGTTGGAGGAGAGAACGGCGCGTATCGCCGAGCTCAAGACGAAGTTCTCGAGCTGATTTTGCATGTATATAGACGAAATGGGACGAACAAAGTTGAGCATGTGTAGTGGTGGGTGATGGGAGATGTTGCGAATGGTGATGTAGGGGGTATAATGTTCTACAACGGGGATTCTTGAGTATCTGCCACCACTAATGTTTACAATGGAGGCTCTCAAATGCTTGCCAGCCCTAATATTCTAAAACGGGATATCTTGAGTATCCCCCAGTGGACATGTACTTTGAATGAATTTCTCCAATAACCAGCTGTCCTACCATAGGATTTCTTAAATATGATCGACCAACCCCATGTTTTCTTCAATAGAATGTCGTGCTATCGTATACCCTTTAGTGGAGTTTCTCAAGTGTCTCTCATTTCCAACAACCTCTACAAAGAAGTATCGAATGGCTCTAATATTCTACAGTGGAGTGTCTGAAATATCAATCAGCGTGCTACCTTAACGGTAATCCTCAAGTATCCATTGGCTGCCATATTTCTGCAATGGAACTTCTCAAAATATCACCAGCTTTAATATCCCATGAATGTTTTGCTTCTCAAATACCCACCAACTGTCGTATTCACCACAATGGAATATCTCAAATATCCACGAGCTCCAACACTACCACCTGTAAATCAAATACCTACCAGCTCTAACATCCTCCACAGTAGACCTTTTTCAAAAGCTAAATAAATAGGTAGAGGGTCCGTACCATGTTTTAAGCCCCACCTAGATTGTCCAACAAGCCAAAGTACAATGACGGCCACTCAAATTAGTGAGAGCACTCGCTGTTTATCCATCATGTATTTTAGCACCAAATGAAGAGAAATCCTTGAGACGATTAAGCCGAAGTTTGAACCTAAGCCTCAAACTAAAATTCGCCGACGTTTTCTACCTCCAAGTGCTTTACCAACAGGCCAATTGTGGGTCTATATGCAGGTTGTTAATATCAGACGTTCAAGTCTCTATTAATTCCCCTGAAATAGACAATTTTCTTCTTTTCCGCCACCCCCGAGTGATATAAGGAGCCACATTAGTATGCCTAATCTATCTTTCTATTGTGGAATCTCAGGGTGGAGTACGATTCTGCTATTTGTTAGCGCACTGGTTCAGTAGAGGTAAGTCCGGCAAATACAGTTTATGTCTTTCTGTTGGGGGCGGTGAAAAAGGAATTTGCAGATTTAGAGAAAGTACCATCCTAGGCGTCCTTTTATTGAAAAGTTTTCAATTCATGAGCTGTCCATTAACTGCACTTGACTAATCGCAAACCTGACATGGATGCCATAGTAACCAAGATGCTATGGAACTTTACAAAGTTCATAATGAAGAACGCAGCTAAGATTTTAAAGCCAGTCTCCATTCGATTGACTAAGAACCGATTGAACAAAACATAACATAGAATCGAATACGTAGGAGCCGTTTGACTAAAATTGAATGACCTAGATTGTAAGTAGGCATCGACCAACTAAGAATCCAATAACTACTTTACTGCTCCCTCCCAACCCACCACACTTCTTTCCCTCCTTTCCTAGCCTCAACACTCTACACACGTCCTCAAACCGGTGATTTATTATAGCTATTTTTCTTTTTTTGTATAGTACAAGGTGTCCTTAGACACGCACACTGATGCCCGATCTCTCAGTGTACAACCTGGGTGAAATGTTCATGGCCATCAACTCCTGGAACAACAACTTGGCGGCGTAAGGAATGTGGATCTGGTAGATGTTGGTCTTGTTCTTACACGACCGGCACTCGAACTGATTCTTCTTCAAGTTGGCAATCACCGACATCAATCCGCAGATTCCACACACGTGCACGCGGAACGCGTCAGACGCCTCCATCAACCGCTCCTTCAAGAACCCGGCAGCACCGTGAGCGATCATACAATCTCTCTCCATCTCTCCGAAACGCAACCCACCGTCTCTGGATCTACCCTCGACGGGCTGTCTCGTCAAAACCTGGACAGGGCCTCTGGCTCTGGCGTGGATCTTGTCGTCGACCATGTGCCTCAATCTCTGGTAGTACGTAGGCCCGAAGAACACCTGCGCCATCAACTTCTTGCCCGTGTGGCCGTTGTACATCACCTCGAAACCACGAGACTGGTAGCCGTGCTCCCTCAATAACTTAGAAACGGCTTCCGCGGTCACGTCCGTGAACGGCGACGCGTCACCCTCTAAACCCGACAACGACGACACTTTCGACAACAAACACTCGATCAAGTGCGCCACCGTCATCCGCGAGGGGATGGCGTGCGGGTTAATGATCAAGTCGGGAACTATACCCTGCGCACTGAACGGCATGTCCTCGTGTCTGTAGGTGACACCAATGGTACCTTTTTGCCCGTGTCTGGAGGCAAACTTGTCGCCAATCTGCGGCACCTTGGTGGTTCTCATGCGGACCTTGACGAACTTGGCGCCGTCACCGTTGGTGGTCAACAACACCTGATCGACAATACCGGACTCGGTACTTCTCAAAGGTGTGGAAGCGTCTCTCTTTGTGTGGTACTGAGTTCTCTGGCCCAACTCCTCAGTGTCTGGGGGAATGGGCGTGGTCTTACCGATGATGATATCTTCGCCACTGACTCTGACACCGGGTGCAATCAACCCGTCGTCGTCCAACTTCTCGTATGTGCCGTGCTTCAAGCGCAAGGTGTCGGATCTGGACGGTTTCTCGAACGTCTCCAACGCCTTCATGCCCTGCCGCTTCTCCAAGTCCATGTACGACCTGAAGAACAACGACCGGAACAATCCTCTGTCGATCGACGACTGGTTCATGATCATCGAATCTTCCTGGTTGTAGCCCGAGTAACACGCAATCGCCACCACAGCGTTCTGGCCTGCGGGCAACTCGCGGAACTTCAAGTGCTCCATGGCTCTGGTGGTAGCCAATGGTTTTTGTGGATAGTACAAGATATTGGCCATGGTGTCCATTCTGACGGCATAGTTCGTCAAAAACACCCCCATGGCCTGCTTGCCCATGGCCGACTGGTATGTGTTACGCGGCGACTGGTTATGGTCGGGGAACGGGATAATCGAGGCGGCCACTCCCAAAATCATCGAGGGGTGGATCTCACAGTGAGTGAACGTGTGTGTAGTGGACGTGTACGTCGGCTTGATACGCTTGGCGGGGTCGAGCTCCTGCTCCTCCATCTGGATGTCCTGCTGCTGCGTTTCCGATAATGCGCTCTTCGAAGCCTCCAAATCTTCGGGGGTCATGGCAATCATAATCGTTTCCTCCTCCTCCGCATCCACGTACTCCACCACGCCGTCGTTCACTAACGACAGCCACGTATACGCGCTTGAGTCTTCCTCGTCGTACTCGTCGTATGCAGAATCCATCAACTTGTGCACGTGTTCTTTCTGCAACATCAACTCGCCCTTGGTCTCCGACTCGGGGTCGTCGTCCACGATGAACAACGGGCGGTACACGCGGCCGGCGTCCGTGAAGATCTTGAACTCCTTTTCGCGGATGTCTCTGATGATAGACACCTCTGGAGAAATGTCTCCCTTTCTGCGCAATCTTCTCATAGTGTCGACAAGCTGCGCAGGTTCTCTGTGAGTACCGACCCAGACACCGTTCACAAACACCCGGGTGCAGTCTGGTGCGTTGGAAGGAACATAGTCCTCCAAGGGCTCCATTCCCCACTCCTCCAAAAAGTACAAAATCGGCTCCGACGACGTGCCCACGGAAATACACGTCATCAACGACAAGTTTTTGACCAAGCCACACGCCTGGCCCTCGGGCGTTTCGGCAGGACACACAAGCCCCCAGTGCGTGTTGTGCAACTGTCTCGGTTTGGCGATCTTTCCGTCTCTGCCTATCGGCGTATTCGTTCTGCGCAAGTGCGATAATGTCGAAGAGTACGTGTACCGGTTCAACACCTGCGACACTCCGGCACGTGCGCTCATCGCCTTACGCTGTTCGCCCCAGTTTCCGGTGGCCAAAGAGTACCGCAAACCGTCGGTGATGGTCTGCGATTTCACCGCCAACGTGAGATTAAACTCCTTGTCGTTCTCCACACACCGCTGCATGTAGTTGTAGATGTCACGTGTGAGCTTCTTGAACAAGATGCGGAACAACGATGCCAACAAAGGCCCGGCCAAGTCCAACCGTTTCTTGCCAAAGTGGTCTCTGTCGTCGGGCTCTTTCCGCTCCAACGCACAGAGCAACAACCGGTTGACCATGTAGCCTAAAAAGAAGGCTTTGCGCGACTCGAAGCCGGCCTCCTGCGTGATGTTGGGCAACAACTCCTTCTGCAAGATGTCTTTGGCATACTGGATACGTTTTTCCCTGCGGATTCCCAACACGCCTCTCCTGCCGATAAAATCAAGTGCCACCTCGCGCTCCTGGATCACAAAGCCCTCTTCGACACAGGGTTTCAACATCTCCAACATCTGCCAGTCGTTGGCGTCGTAGCAGATGTGCTCCAAGATATCACCGTCGGGCACGACGCCCAACGCCCGGAACACAATCACAATCGGAATGTCTTCTTTAATGTAGGGCAACGTGGCCTTGATGGTGCGCCCGGTCGTGCCCTTGTCGTCACGGCCGTACAACTTGATCTGCATCGACGAAATCAAACGCGAGCCTTTTTCGAGCGCAGACCTTATTTCCGCCACGTGCGATATCGGCGACGGTGCTGCTTTCTTGAACACTTGCACGATGTTAGCCGCCGAACGCTCCTGTGCAATCAACACCTTCTCCGATCCGTTGATGACAAAATAGCCGCCCATGTCGTATGGACATTCCTTCAACTCATAGAACTCATGTTCGCCCAAATCGCGCAACATGCAGAATTTCGACCGGAGCATGATGGGCACTTTTCCCAAAAACACCTTCAGCTGCGCCTCTTCACCCTCGACGGTTTCCTCTACCCATTCTAGCTCGTTTCCTTTGCGCACTCTATCATCCGACAAAAACTTCTTCTTCGTCATGTCCACGTAGAGCGGGGAACTGTAGGTCAAATTTCGCAAGCGGGCCTCCTGGGGGAACATCGGATGTGTCGTTCCGTCACCCTCGGTCTGCGTGGGCTTCGATATGTAAATCTTGCCAAACGTGATCTCGAAGCGCTTGTTTTCATACTGGTCCTCGGAAGTGTGCTGCGCCGGCTGGTCGAGAATCAAGTGCGAGTCCTCCCACACCAACTCCTGGATGTTGGACTCGATGAACTCGTCAAACGAATCCAACTGCTGCGACACCAAACCCTTTTCCAGGAAGAACGACGAGATTACCGTCCAGCAGTCTTCGGGCGTGATGCTGTGCGAATCCTCCTCGTCGTACACGTAGGGGTCTTCTGCTGGCTGCGACATTTCCGTTTTTGCTGAGTGGATGTGTAGTCAGACAGTCAGCTGCAGTCTGGTGTTGTAGTGGATTATTTGAGAGAGTTTCGTGGCGAGCGAGTGTATTGGGCCGCGCACGCCCGGGAAATTTTTTCAGTCGCGAGACTGGAACTGGTGTGGACTTCTGGTGGATTGAAGCGACTGTGAAAAGTGCAACACGCTAGCTGGGACGGTTTGAAAAAAGGCTGTGGGCTGCTACTCGACGTGATAAACACAGCTGCGTTTTTTGTTCTTGCACACTCGGCAAACTGACGCTTTTGGCCGGTATATACCCTCCTGATCACCGAGCATACTGTTCTGAGCACTAACTCTGAGCATAGTTAGATCTAGAAAGCAACACAAAATACACCACAAACATGGACTCCTTCCGCTCCAGCATACTGAGGCTCGTGATTGCGCTGCGGTCCATCCGCTACAAGGCCAAGGCGTCCACGTACCCCAAGGTCAACGTCAAAGACGTGGTGCTTAATAAACCTCGCTATGGGTTCCGCAAAGTGTTGGAACCCATTCTCTCGCAGTCCGTCAGAGACGAGATTTTCCCCGCCGAGGTCATCAAGCAGAAGTACTTGGACGCCGGAAAACCCGTGCCCATCAAGTTCAAGAACAATAGCGATGCCATTGCCAGAAGAAACTTCGAGCACTACAGAGAGCTGGTGGCGCTCGGGCTCCCCCATTTCCGGGTGGGAGAGAAAAAGGTGTATTTGCCCAAAGCCAGAATCTGCTTGTTGCGTCCAAACGCGAAGCACACGCCGTACCAGGCCAAGTTTCTCGTACCCAGAAACTTCAACAAGATGGACTTGAGAGACTATTTATGGCATGTATATGGATTGCGTGCCTTGAACGTGACTGTGCAATTATTGCACGCGCCATTCGTGCGTACCCACAACGACTTGGCTCGCCACAGAGCACCCCAGTATAAGAAAATGACCATTGACATGGAGGAACCGTTTGTGTGGCCCGAGTTGCCTGCCGGATTGGAGGCCAAGTCCAGGAAGATGTTGGATGACCAGATGGAGGTGTCCAAGTTGTTGATGCCCGTGAAGTCCGACAAGCACTTGACCAACGACAGTTTTGACGGGTTGTATGCCAAGCCCAAGTTGCCCAACATTTTCGTCAGCAAGAAAATGAAGAAGGCGTTGGGTCCGGGCATTGCACTGAGCCTAGAGACTGCGCAGGCCGAGAGCGACCGGGCCAAGGTGGCGAAGCTCCTTAATCTTTAGGGCGAAATACTTGTAAATATACGAAGGTTAGTGATAGAATGTGGTCCCAGCGGATGAAATACGGTGCTTGTAGTATCCGGGTCAAGGAGGTAGTATACTGTGAGGGTGGTAACAAAGTTGTATCGTGCTACACAGAGGAACAAAGTCTACAATGTCCAAGTGCACTACATTCCGTAGTATAGTGTCAGAAGAGAACTGATGGTTCCCTTCTTGGGAACTGATGGTGTAGTCTATCCTTTTTATACCCTAAAAGATCTAGGTTAGTGGAAATAAAGGGCATGCCATTTGCTGTGATGTAAGAACTGGCTCCTTTGCGATGGCCAAGTTCGGACTTAAGTATTTATTGGAATGACGATCAAATTGACTATAAAGATTTCAAGGTGAGAAGTTACTGGAAGAAGTTTTTTTTTTAGAAGTCTCCAACAAATATTCGTCGTCCAAAGTGAGTCTAGAAAAACAAAAAGATTGCAGCACGACAATTTCGCATATGGTCTCCCACTACACTACTCAGTGTCGCTCTATGAAGCTTAACTAACGTTGATCGGACGGGAAACAGTGTTTTCTTCATGATCTGGCCGCAACCGAAATACGCTGTTTTTTTCCCTTACAGAAAGGTACTTTTGAAGTACTTTGTCTATTCGATTTTTTCTCATTTTTTTCACCTTCTCACTCACACTCTTATTTTTGAGACTTATTTCGAGTTCCCCATAAAAGCAGGAGACCCCGCCTTGCTTTATCGTCAAGAAACTGCCATTCATACTTCTGGAAGGGAGGAAATGTGCGTTGTGACCTCTTCTTTTGGAGTCCCTCGACTTAAAGAAGAAGAAAAATTGTTATTAAAGGAAACTACATATATGTGCAGTGTAAGAAACAAGTTTTCTCTGCTTGTGAGTGAGTGGGACCTTTTCTCTCTCGAGAAAAACGTTCAATGAAAGTCTAACATTCGCAAAGAGTGAAGAAAACGGTATTTATAACCTGTCTGGCAACCATATCTTTCTGACTTTAGTCTTTGTGTCTATAAAAAAAAAATAGTCGACGGTAAATCCTTGACTCACTGAATAAAAGAAAGTTTCCCGGACTTTTCGAAACTGTTCCGTAAACGCAATCCGTGTTGTGGAATTCCAGTGTAATGATGCCTCTCAAAGGTAACCATCGAGTACAACATGCATTTCACTTCTTGGCCTTCAAAGCTATAAATGTGGAAGTATAAAAGAGAACTTCAAAATTCTGCCATCTTCTTAAGCAAACAGACCTCATCTTAGGGATGTCGGAGTTTGAATACCAAGTTTCTCGTGGGCAGGAAAGGAGACACAGGAGAATCGTGGTTAGGAGTTTGCTTGTTGGTTATTCCTCGCTTTTTACTTATTCTTAAACACACTTAAGTACACTTAAATGAAATAAGGGAGATGCTCTCCTTTGAGTTGACTCTTACTCTGGGGTACAAGTGTGTTCTTATTTTGTACTTGGAGATATACTACTTCCACCATGTATGCGATTCTCAAAGAAGAGGTAACTTTTACTAGAAAAACAAAAGAAAAAGATTTTGCAGAAGCAAAACAAACTTCATCCGGAAGGTTATAAGAAAGAAGAGGAAGGCAAAACACATGTTCAAATGCGTCACGCAGATGCGAAGCAGGGTATAAGCGGGGTAGACTCAACGAAATACATTGTCAGAGAGAGATGTCATAGGAAGCAAAAAATCAAGTACTAAGCTCTAGTGGTATATGTAGTTTAGATCTTTGATGAAAAGAAACAAAAGCCCCGAGTTCAAATAGCCCGACCGTGGAGGAGGAAAAGAGAAGCTGACTCTATGTTCCAGAATACAATAACAATTAAAGAATAGGAAAAGGAAGAGGAAATAGAATCTGAGCTATGTGTATCAACATTTGTGCTTCTCTTTAGTCACCAACATTTTTCCATCAGCATTAGCAAAGACAACTGATAGTGTTTGTATGAGGCTGGCTATCAGCAAACTGCAGTGCACATGCGGCTGCAAAATGGCTGCAAATTTAAAATGTATCAGAATGGGCATTTACGAGGTCACGACTTTCAAGTGGCCCCTTCTAAAATTGAAAAGTTCATTCAAATGCTCAATTCCCTACAAAAATTGGCACTTTATATGACTACTTTTTCTACGCTTGTGGCTCTCCCCGTGCGTGAGAACTCGCTGCTTTGTGCCCCAAACATATAAAAAAAGCGAGAAATCCCCCAAAAAGATGCTCTTTTATACCACCACTCTTTACCAACATTTTCCCAGAACTTTGCAAAAAGTACCTGGAAGGACTTATCCTTTATCACCAGACATTTAGGAACGTCCCTTTTACCAGCCATCAACTTTTATTCTAGTAACTCCTCTCGGCTGTTGATCAGGCCATTGGCGTGAATCTTCTTCTCTCAAGATTTTGCCCAATGGTAGTTTCGTCTGGCCACCGGAGTTTCAAGAGTAGAGTTGTTGGAATCTTCTCTAAGAAGCTGCTCACACGCTGCGACCCCAATGTAAAAGTTGCGGCCGCCTCCCTGGGCATCTTTCTGAGAGACAATGATAACCTCTGTTTGCCACCGGGGCACTCTCCACTGGGACAGTCTTCAGAGAGTTGGGGCAAACAGACGAAACCAAGACATAGGAAGAGATTACTCGGGAAAATGAAGAAGCTCATGAACAGGAGGTGGTTTTCTGGAAATGAGTCTTCTTTCCCCGAGTCTACGCCTCTCTTGTCTAACTACAACCTCGTGGAGGGGAACGATTCCACTGTAGCTGAAGCCTTCAAAGTTTCCCATTCGAGGTTCAGAAGCGTCATAAGAAGACTTTTCCCTCGCCATCCAAGACATCCTACGGCTTTGGAGGATGGCAAAATGGCCAGGACTTTTGGACCAGGTTACTTCTCTAACTTCACCAAAGACTACAAGAAAGTGGGGACTCCTGTTGAGAGATGTATACTATACGAGGATGATGAATCTAATAGCTTGATAGACTCTTCTTCTCAAAGCATGAACCTCATTGAACACGATGAAAGCGAGAACCACTCTAGAACTTTACACACGGCGATTAAGACTGAAGTCAAAATTGCCCAAGACTACGACTTCACTATTGACACGAATATTGAAGACATTTCCTTAGAGGCAAACAAGTTTGAAGAATTTGCAACCGCTGACTTTGCACCCATTGACATCGTGGAACCAACACAGACCAAAGAGGATGTTGCCACCGCGCAGAACACAAAAGCGGAAAGTGCTACTCCTCTATCTGCCGGATACGAGGTCACGGGACCAGAAGCCGCGACTGCTATCCATGCAGGAGAAAACGACCTAATTGGGACTCCACAGAACTCGGCTGCAAACGATGAAGACAGTTCTTTGATCGAAGATGTGACTGATGACAAGAGGCCGCAAGATGATGGAAGGGATTGGGCTGCACTGAGATTGCTTGCGTCAATGATTGGTGTCACCCTTCCAGAATATCCTGCCAGTGTTACCAATCTGACTCTGGAACTTTCTGCACTGAATCAGAACGAGCACGCCAGTAATGAGACCTTCCAATTGAGACCACTTCGCTTAGCTCCAACTGCTCAGCTTGGAAAAAAGATCACACTTGACGATCTTTTTAGATCCGATTCGCCTGATACTTCAGTTGCTTCGCTGACTTTGCTGCTTGGTAAACATGAGCCTTCCACCCCAAATGGAAAAGTTTCTGTTGATGACCTTGGTGACCAAACGTGCCCAAAAGCCGCGTTGGGAGCAATCCCAGATTTGAGTTTTGAGGTAAACGTGACAAGTGGTGCATCAGGAAAGAAGTTTGAGATTGAGAAGAAGTCCAGCGAGGAAGAAGTTGAAGCATTCGCTGTTGCGGAAAAGATCTTCCAAAACCCAAACTACCCGATTGAGCTCCAGAACGCTTTCACTGAGATCGATGAGATCAACTCCCAAATTGTGGCACACACTTTGAAGAATACGATCATGAAGTTCCGCCAAGACTTTCAGGACTTGCTAAATCAAGTAGTGCTGCCTTGTGATGAGAATATGAGGACATTTATCCACGACCTCTGGTCCATCAGGATTGTCGAGGAGGAGATGTTTTCTTTGGGAAACGGCCTCAAGCAGGTGTTCTCAATGATCAAGGTAGACTTCAGAAAAAATGATACCCTTGATTGGAATACGGAACTCGCAAACATCAATTGGCAAATTGGTTACATGGACTTCCGCATGAATAGCGCTCGGACCAGCTTGGCTGCCCTTCGTGGAACGTTTGATCTCAGATTGATGGAGATTTTTGGAGCAATCAAAAACATTCGGAAACTGTCTAATGAGCTTGGGTGGAACTACGAACTCTTTTGTCGGCTCAACCATGACAAGCTTGGCTCCATGGATGTTCATGCTTGCTCCTTTGCGACTGCCTATTCTACGAGAGCTATGTGGCACTACCATGTTGACTTTGACAAATTCAAAACGTTGTTGATCAATGAGTTTGAGTATATTGGTTTGGCAAATGAGTCGGTTGGAGTTTTGATCAACCTGGTGAAGGAGGGATTTACGGATGTCGAGAACGATATGGAGGTTTATTATTTGGCAAAGCTGGGACCAGAATACGCTAATGTTTCATTTGAACCCGAACCTGGTATCCCCGCTATTGACCCAATAGAACACGACAATGAGGAGTTGAGTCCAGAGACTCCTCCCACAATAAAGCACAAGAGGAAGCGGAAGAGAAACAATGCTGCCAGGAATGAGAGAAGGAAGCAGAAAAACAAACATTGAAAACACAAAAACACAAAAAAAATTCTAAAACCGAAAAGAGAAAAAAAAAAGACACCCCACACCTGAAGAGGCAAAAAGACAAAAAGACGCTAAATGCAAAGACGAACAACAAGCACGCTCGCTAGAATTGGAACAAGTCATCCCACTCATTATGGTGGGTCTTGGCGACATTGCAAAGATAGCTACTAGGGAATAGAGCTGAAGAGCCTATAAGGGCACTTCATAGACATAATAAAAATAGCTAACCAACAATACAGGGCACACAAAAGTACTAGTTCTCGCTTTAGTCTAATGGTGAGAATGTAGCATTCTGTTATGGGACAGATATCACTGTAAGTTGAGATAGTATCAGAATCGAATTACCCGAAGCATTGGCATTTAAATCTTTAGAATAGATATCGTCCAGACGTGTGTTCTCTTGCTACATATCCAAAAATACTACAAACAGTACAGCAAATGATAGATACTTATTTGAGACTTACAATTCTCTCGTGCTTTTCAGTAAAAAGTGCTTTGATATTACCAAATCAGGTTTTATCCATAAAACTATGGCTGAACAGAAGTAGGCACTTCCCATCTCAGGTCCTAGTGCTACTTTTAAAAGCCTCCCCCTTGTCTAGAAACTGCAAACGAAAGCCTATAATAATTCAAATACTATAACAGTTAGGAGTCTTGAAGCTATCGCTATAATCTTGACATACAACAATCAATACATTGACTCCTCAAGTATAGAAAGATACCATAATCAACACACGCCGTGTGCTTACCAAAACCAAGTATGTCTAACAGCTGTAGCGGAGCTGCCAGAGGGCTCGGTTTCAGTGGGTTCCGCATTGGGGCTGCGGTTTCTTAGTTCAGACTCTTCTGCCGCAGGTTTGTCCACCACATCGTACTCTGAAATATCGCCAAACGACGAGTTGAGTTCTGCAGCGTTGGACGGTGGTGCCAGCCAATACCCCTTCGTGTAGTCTGAAAACATATCCGTGTAAGAGCTTGACGATTTCGGCGAAGAACCGGAAAAGAGTGCCAGCACTCCGATGGATTCCGCCAATGGAAGCACAAACTTTCCACTGACAGAAGCCAATAAAGGCTCGAGACTCATGCGGCTCAACATGCCTATATTCTCGTCAAGGAACGGGCGCAAGTACTGGAAGTACAACAATCCGCATCCCTGGCCCGAGAACGTGGCCCATTCTCGTTGCATGTCGTTGAACGACAAAACCTGGGAGCTTTTGAGCCTTGCGCTGCTGACGATTATGGGCGCTATGAGCCAGAGCGAGAGCGCGCAGCGCATCAGCGAGTAGAGGGGTAACCACCTTACAAATAAAAGGCTTTCCGCAGCACAGATTGCAGCATTTACCATCCAGTAAATCAACCACATTTGCACCGAAAGCAAGCGGGAATTCATTGTGTCCTCCTCGATGGCCGCATCGCCGGCGGTGGCCTTTTTCAAAATCGTACCCAACGGGATCGATACGCCACCCACATTGAACGTGGTGGCGCCTGTTTTTGTGGCAAGGCGGGAGTAGCTGTCGTACGCTTTAAAGGACGCGACGATCGGGTAAACCGACCCGATCAATAGACTAAAACCAGTTAGTAACAAAGCCGAGAAACAGGTCTCAATTCCACGATTGTATCTTCATTCGGAAGACAAGACGGTGTGGCACTTTGCGTGGCACGTAGGTGAAACGGTAGCTCGCAAGGCTATATCCGCGGAATACATACTTCAATAAGCCAAAGACACCAAACATGTGGGTGCGATTTCACAACGAGCACGTGAATTGTTGCAAATATGTTGCAGTTGGGATAGCGGGAGGTGAAATTTGGGGTTCTCTGTGGGTGTTTCTGACGGTGGCCAATAGTGCTTAGTGCCCCGTACTTGAGTGATCACGATAAGAGCGGCCTGATACAGGGCATGCGGTGTCACGTGACGCGCGCCATTGTTCGTGGTCTGGGGAACCTGGTACCGTGCAGCAAAAGTGCGCCGAGTGCCCTGGCAGAACAAGTGAGCAAATAGCAGCAAGGGCGCTAAAATAGCCGATTTTGGCGAGGGTCCGAAAAACATAATTTCGCCTGAATGTCTGCGTCATCAAGTTTCTCGCGAAAGTCCGTTTGGCCCGATCTATCACGAGATTATCGCCACATTTTTTGCACGCATATGCAGGACCACGCACTCCGGCCCGGACCGCACTGGACTTGCCCTTATTGAAGCTTTTGCAGTACTTTTACATACAGCCAAAATGCCTCACCACTACCAATTCAACGTTACCATGACATGCTCCGGGTGCTCCAACGCCGTCTCGAAGGCATTGGGAGGATTGCAGGGAGTTACGGACTCCCAGACGGATTTGGCATCGCAGACCGTGGATGTCACCACGGAAGACTCGCTCGATTACGAGACAGTGTTAGCAGCCATCTCGAAAACCGGCAAGAAGGTCACCGGCGGCCAGACCCTCAACTAGAATATAGACTAACTGTTCCGGACGTCCATGATTTCGGCGACACAGTTTTCGCGCAACTCACTAGGAATAAACACACTTTTGATCACGCTGACTAATTCTGCTGTAGAGAAGTCGTACAACTCGCCCTGGTAGAAATATTCCATGATGCTCTTGAGGTGGTTGTTGATGAGGAATTTCGTCTGCATTACCTTGTTCGTGGTTGTGAGGGCGGAGGTTTCCTCGTTAAACCTGGCCAAGATATCCGCCTCCAAATCTTGTAGGTTCTCTAGGTACCGCGTGAACTCCTCGGACTGGTATTCTGTGATTTCTTTGCAGCCCAAGATTTTCTGTAGAACAACGCGGTTGGTGAGATTGAGCACCTGAAGCACATATTGCTTGAGCTCGTAGGCATTGGTGCTGTGCAAGGGGCTCTCGACCAAACCATCCATGAGTGTCTTGATTTGGCCCACACTTTCAAAATCACCATTGTTTCCCGGATCGTCGCTGCCCGAGCCAAGCAGCCCCGATTTCAACGTCTTCGCCACGTCGCTGGAAAAGCTCTGGCAAAAGTGCTTCCACTCCGTGTCCACGCATTCTTTCAAGTACTGCGATGTGCACTCTATACTTTTTAGATCATTGAACATGAGGAACAGCTGCGAAACGGGTGGGTAAGACGCGAGTGCCAAGCAGAAAACCGTATCCAAGAGCGTCTGCTGGTCCGCCCCGCCAGTTTCTCTTTCAAATTCGGAAAGGATATTGGTGATTTTTTCTGGGAGAGCACTCAAAACTAGAGAGTACGTTTCGGTGTGGTTTTGTGGGGTCGCGGCAACGGCGATATGGGCATCCTCTGTTCTATTTTTGGCTTTCAAAACGGGCTTTTCTGGCCCCTTGGGGCGATCCTCGTCGCTCCAGGATTCGTCCCAGTTTTCGTCCCATGCGTCACTGTGGACCGATGCTTTAGTGGTTTTCTCGTCGTTGTCGTCAGATCCCCAATCTTCGTCCCAGTCGATTTCTTCGGATACCGCGTCCGAAGGCGTGTGTTCTGGAACATTGGCATCTAAAAATTGACCCTTTTCTTGCAGTTCGTGTGTAACTGGAGGTTGCACTTCAACCGTCTGAGTCTCTGTCCTCACCTTTTGTAAATCCTGGTCAAACTCGGGGCTTGCGAAAACTGTCCTCAACTCATCGATGTACTTATCAGTGATCCAGTTCAAATGAAGGCCCCTTAACGTTTCACGGATGTTGCTGTTGGCCGTGAATATATTTCTGAGAGGAACGGTCCAACCGGACGCAGATAGAAGATCAAGTGTCTGCAATAGTTTCTGCGTGAGGTCTTCGGTGTCGTCGATGAAATAGCTGATGTTCTCCGAAATCGTGTCTGCCAAACCATTAGAGATTTTGGTGGAGAAGTAGTTCTTCAATGGCCGGAGGTGGGTGGCATTGACGAAGTGCACGAAACACTGAAGCGAGTGAAGAAACGCGTCCATCGAAAATCCTGTAGATTCCTCAGTCTGTAGCATTTCCAAGACGTGTTGTGCGTCGTGGATTTTGAGGCTGAGCAAGCACGTTTTAGAGATAAACGGGTCTAGAATCGCACTTTCCCAGTCTGTTTTCAACGACGCCAACAATTCGAAAACACGGCTCGAGGGATGTAACGTCTCAAACAGGCTCGCCGCATTGAAGAACTCGTCAAATTGCAACAATTTTTCTCCAGTCTTGAGGGTCTCGTATACAGAGTATTCAACTGCACTTGCCAGTATAAATCTCTGGAAGATCCGCGCCAACTTCTGGCCAACATCTTGCAGCAAATTGTCAAATTTTTCCTTGATCGATGCAGATATGGCCAAGTTCATCAGGGACGCTTTCGCCAGTTTTTCGTGTAATTTCTCCAAGTTTTTGACCACGCTCAGAAGCTCGTCCTTGTCCCAAAAATCTTCAGAATCAAGGGCCAGTTCCACCTCATGAATTAGGTTCTTGACGAGCCATAATTCGTTAAGCTGGTTTCCGACATCTTCGAGGTCCTTGATTTTGGCATTCAATTGGTATAAAGTCAAGTTCTGGGTGTCGTTTTCGGCCCGTGCATGTGCGGTGACCGGTGGAGCAAATGCTGGATCGTTCATTATATCCAGCACGGAAATCCCACCCACGATCTCAGATATGGCCCGGTCCACGTGACCAAGTTCACCGGTCTTATTTGCCAATTGGGTCTCCAAAGACATTTGTCGATGATGGGACTTTGATGAATAGAGGGTGCTAGAACTGGACCACGTTACCCAGATTGATCACTGGTGCGCATGTCTTTCGCACTCCCATGGGTATGCGCTAACTAAATGATAAGAATTGGTAGACTAATTCGACACTGATTGCTGAAGATTTCTTTATTTTATTTCCATACTACTTTCCATATTTCTTTCCAAGCTTTCCACAATACTATCAGATCAAGTCCTCGCTTATATCGTCGTCGACGTACTCGTCATCCTTGTTCATTCTGTAGACCGTCATGGCCATACTGGCGAAATTCAAAATGCTCATAAACCAGCCAGGCACAGGCACATCGTATAGCTCTATGACGTTGAATGCCAAGTCCAAAAGGTTACCCAAGAGCTCGATTTTCAACATGGTCTTGTCAAATTTCAAGTCCCTGAGCACCTTGTCGTATTTGCGGAAAATGTTATTCTCGTCATTGCGAGCCTCTTTTTCCAACAACTTCGAGTTCGAGTTGCTCTTCAAGATGGCCAACTCGCACGCGACTTTGCGCTCCTTTCTCCGCACATTGAGAAGCTGTGATAGCGTTTTCCGTATCAAAAACACAAGAATAAGCACCCAGATGCGGTTGGTGTGGTTCAACAAATGTATGAGGCTTTTGGGAAACATCGGCATTTTCGAGAGAAGATGGAGGTTATCGAGAACGCTGGCCACGGCTTCCAACACAGCGATCAAAGTGGTTTCGACTTTTTTGAACGACCACGGCTGGTGTCGGCGAATCTTTATACGTTTTTCCTGTTTGGGTTCAGGAAGCTTAAACTTCTGGAAGATTGAGGGGTAAAGCGGTGCCGGTAACGCGGGAGGAGCCGGTTTTTGCTGTTTGGCCTGGAGATCTCGGAGCTTCAAAAAAGCAGCGTACTTTTCCTGGGTCACTGTGCGGTTGCCCTTGTTATACTCCAGCTCTATGATTTTGATGAGATCGCTCACCACTTCACTCTGGTCTCTGGCACTGATCTTGCCACTAGCGGAATGTGGCGGCGTCGGTATGGGCGATTCCGTGACTGCAGTGGATGTGGCCATTAATGGAGAAAATGGGAGTACTGTGAGCCAAATAATTCCCCACCATAGACCCAGTTCTCCATACAGGTCGTGTCGCAGACCGCGGCCCACGTAGTCGTGATAATATAATAGTAGAGCCCACGCAAAGTACTGGAATGAGCGGGAAACCGGAAACTGGAAAGCAATCAGGAGGCTCTGCGAAGGTGGTCCGAGGAAGGTATACGTGAAGTGTAATATTGTCGTGTTCTTGTGTGCTCGTGTCTCGTGGCACGGTCTGTCACGTGATTCCAGCTATTAGGTGCTGCGCGACAAAGGCTGGCCAGTGCCCAGCGCGTTGAAGAGTCCTATTCTACCACATTTTGCCTAGCAATGCCCCTAAACTCTTCCGCCTCTCTTCGCCAGACATGCGGTTCACACGCGCCACGCTCGCGGGGCTCAACAAGCGGTTGGGGGCCAGCACGATCTGCAAGTCGTGGCTGAACACGACCTCGTTCTCGCCACACAGTAGAACATAGTTGTCCCCGTTTTGCCTGACTTCTACGGGCTCAATAGTGATTTTTTGTAGCAGCGTGTTGAGTTCACGGAGCCTCTGTGCACGCATCTGCTCCGGGTCCAGCTGGGCAGGTGCCCTGGACACCAGGGCCAACTCGGCACTCAAGGTTTGTAGTCTACGCTGGAGTTCAGCCACCAATTCTGAACCTTTGTTGTCCTCAGCCAAAAGTGCGCTTTCCTCGAAGATGAGGTCTCCAAGAGTATCCTGGTCCTTGAGCAAGTCTGCCTCCGCGATGCGGATCGCCTCGTCCGGCCCCACGTCCTGGGAGTCGATCATCCTATTCAATTCGAGAAGTTTCATGTAGCCCTCGTTTTCTGGGGCGCGGGCGAGTTCATCCATCTGCTGTTGCAAGTCGGTCACCTCCGCAAGCGCGGCGTTCATTGCTGCCTCTCTTTCTTCGAGGCGCTTGTTGGTCGCTATCACGTCCTCGGCCACGGTCTCGCTCTGCTCGAGCCACTGTTCGAGCTCGTTCTTGAGCACTCTCACCTCAGCTTTGGAGGTGCTGTTTTTCTCGAGCAACGCGTCCACGTCCCGTTGTGCTACGCTGTCCACGTCCCTCAACAACAAAAGCCGGAGGAACTTGTCGCGCGACTCTTGCTCCAAGTACTGGAACTTGAGTTTCGAGCACGATTCCTTCAACGCGGCGATCTCGCTTTTGATGGCTGCGGGATCGAACCGGGCGGCCGCACCTGCGGTGGTGGTTCTGAATGTTTCCGCGGCATGCGCGAGCGACACGTCGTCGGAGTCCATGCTTGTGGGTTGGGTGCTGGTACGCGGAGTATCGGGACGCGATGCGAACGCGAATATCAACAGCAGGAAAGGCGAACAAAGGGCCGCAATAAGAACTGACAAATCGTACAAGTGTACAGGAACTATACAGCTGCAAAAAAATATTACCGAAAAAGAATACGGAAACAAAAGGACACCAGTGAACCGATTCCCTAGTTGAATAGTTAATGAAAAAATATAGTTGATCACCATATGGTATAGTAACCCTTGATACCTCTTCTTTTTGTTGATAATTCGGGGACTTGGTGATGTTTTCTTGATTATTCTTGATGTTTTGTTACTAAATCTCTTAAGTACCTCGCTCATTTCCCAGCCATTGGCTGCAACTACGGGCGCGCAACCCCAAACCTCACGCGTCCTTGAACTTGTCGAGCTGCGCGCTGAGCAAGTCCGGTACCTCCACCGCCTCGTGCTCGTCCACGTGCTTGACGCTCTGGAGCTTCTCCTTCTCCTCCTTCTCCTTCTTCTCGCTGGGCGTCATGACGAAGTCGTTGAAGTTGATCTTGGACGACACTCTGCTGGCGGACTCGTCGTCGGCCGCCGTCTCGTTCCACTCGGCCAACTCCATGGCGTGCTCGCGCTCAATCGCAAACTGCACCGCCTCCAACACGTTGGCACAAAGGTGCTTGGGCTTGTACTTGGGCACGGTGCCGTCCTGGTAGACGCCGGTTTTCACGAGGATCGAGAACCACGAGTCGTCGTGCGAGTTGGCAAAACGGATGTCCGACTCGGGGGTGTCGCCCACAAAGTACACCGTGGACGCGGGCGGCATCTGCAACGTGATCTTGTCTTGCACGACCAACTCGCCCATCTTGTCGATGAGCTTGCCGTCGGCCTCCTCGTACTCGTCCTCGTAGTTGCCAGCCTCCAACTTGGCCTGGTTGATGAACTCCTCGCCGTCCTCGCCAATCAAAATGTCCGCGTCGCCTGCGTCCGGGTCGTTGACGCTCAACTTCTTGAGGTGCTCGTCCAACATGCCCTTTCTCCACTTGCTCAAGACCTTGTTGGCGAACTTGAACGTGCCGGCCTGCGGCTTGCCGAACCGGTGCACCTTCAACTCGTGGCCCGTGTGCTCCTTGTACAAAGCGGCGATCGACACCTGCAACGCGCCCATGCCGTACCGGTTCAACTTGTAGTTGGTGGCCCAGATGAAGTCCGAGTGCGCGAAGTAGATCTCGGGGCCCTCGTCGTACGTCTTGGACTCCGTGCCCATCACACCGTTTTTCGACAAGAGCAACTCCAAGATGATCTGCTGGTCCGCGGCCCAGTTGCGCGAGTCCGCGAACACCAAGATCGCGTCGATCTGCGTCTTGGAGAAGTCCACGTCGTGCCTGCAGCACTCCGTCTCCTCCTCGGTCAAGTCGTGGTAGGGCGACACCGCGGGGTTCCACTTCAAGATGTCCAACGGCGTGAACACGTTCTTGAACCCGTACGACTCCGCCACGTGTCTGCATACATTGCCCACACCGCCCACCACGAGCACGTTCTTGTACACGGGCACCAAGTCTCTCATGGGCGTGTGGCCCTGGATGATCTGGTCGATCTTGATCTCCGTCTGCAATCTCTTGGACAAGTCCTCGGCACGCACCTTCTCCGGCTTGCCGCCGCCGTTGGTCACGTAGATCGACGGCACCTTGATGTTGTACTTGTTGTCGCCGTTCAACATGCGGATGGCGTCCACGGCCTGCGGAATGGTGTCGGGGCCCCGCAAAATGACGCCGTCGATGTCGAAGCAGAACGCGTACGACGCCACACGGGGGTGGTCAATGACAGACTTCTTTTTCCTCTTGATGATCGACGAGTTCCGCGACAACTTGGCCAAGGAATCCACCTTTTTGAGGTTCGCGTGCGACCCTTGCTGCTTGCTCAACGACGTGGACGACGACAACTTGGTCAACCCGTTCTGCCATTGGTTCAAGTCGGACAACGACAACGACGACACGCGGTGTTTTCTGGTCGCAGGTGTCAAGTCGTCGATTCCGTCGTTATTAAGGTACGACTGGAACTCGGGCGATGCTTTCTTTTCGGTGGACATAATGTTCTAGTGTAACTGGGTCTAAGATAAGGGTCAGGCTTCGGCAACAATTCTAAAATGAGTGTTTGATGTGAAGACCCCGTTGAATTAGAAAAATGTGGGATTCGGGAAGGTGGGTGAATGTGGTTGAAGTTTACTTGGTAGTGACAGCTGTGCTCTAATTTTGGGAGTGGCTCAGTATATATATGGGCAACCCCAGGCCCGTTGTGGTGCTAGAACTGTCCCACGCACGGGAGTGATCTGTGTGCAGTATGCATGAGCAACTGTTACAGTGCGCTGTACGTTTGAGACATTTAGTGGGTGGTCGCAAGGAACAGCAACCATACTGCGAGTCCTGCGGCGCGCAAGAGGTGTCCGGAAAGTTTATCGCCCAATTCTGGGTGGGAAGCGAGATGCGACGACGGGAATATTTTTATTACAATTTTGCGGCCAGGGTTGGTTTTCATTGTGAGGGAAAACCGATGCTCATTCCGTGAGAAAATGGTGTGCATGTCTGAGGGGTGATATTGTTCTCCACCCGATGGTTAGCAAAACCCGTCCCTTTTTTCTTGGATGCGGCTCCACGTTGTGCATGGTTTGCAACAACGAAAGATTTATTCGCCATAGAATGCACTGGCAAAGGCATCGTGTAGGCGACCGCCTGAGAGATCTTTTATTGCTCGGGGCAAAATACGACATGGAATGGCTGCGCATCAGCACGGAGTCCCGTGGCTAATCGTCTGATTTAGATAGGGGCGCACCATTGTAGAGATGCGGAAGTGAACAGGCGAGTTGGGCAAACGAACTTAAGGGTACGATTTTAGGAAGAGTGAGCTGGCGAGTGCTTTTTGACTCTCTAAATCGGTAAAAACGCAATACCTGTCTTGCTTCCAGTGGCTTTTTAAGTTTCAGTCGTGGCTTGGGCAATCGCCTCGTCAGCACTTCGCACCTGGGAGATCGGGCACGTCATTGCACATATTCACCTCTGCAAACCGATGACGACATTGTCGCTTCTCCAATTTGCAAGTAAGTGGTGGCACCTCCAAAGAGAGGGCGAAAGAACTAACACAAAACAACTTAAGGAAAAAACTCGAAGCACAAACCTCGCCAGGTGTCCTTATCGCCAGCTTCAGGACATGCGGCCCATTTCCTGTGCGGAATCATCTGCCGGACCAGAGCAGGGCGATGCGAAAGTCGATCAAAATTACCAGCTTCAGGACAGATGCAAAGCGGGCTAATATTTTCTAAAATTTTGACTCTTAGCTAAACGAAGTTCTTGGCTCAAAAACTGAAGCCGGCTCTGTCGCCTGTTGTCCGGACTCGATCATCATTGAGACGTCTATATCTAACTTAGCCCACGCCCTGGGCTCGCTACCGTGCACTTCGCAACCAGCACAGCCTGGGGCTGAACGAAAGTCCGTCGATATTTGCGTTCTCGCCAGTGCTGAACTTTTAGAAGGCAAAAATCGCCTCGTCACTCTGATGGTATCCCGAAACAACTAAATGTCGTATCTTCTATTATCTCTCCTTGGTTCTCGAAGGTGGCCCAAAATGGCTCCACTCGCGGGCCTGCGTCTACTCTGGCCCCGCGCTCTGGGCCCAGTCCTGCCTCGTATGATCTACACGTATCAGTTCTGCTTGTGCCAGTCATAACTCTAACCCCATGGCACTATGGACGATGAGATACCCGCGATGTACTGCTCAGAAGATGAGAACAATCTGCTCGACCGCTTGGAGGACGAGATTATCGACCATCCCTCCAGTACGGGCACGTGCCAATTCTCCGACGAGTCGTTCCAGCACAAGTTGAATGAACGGGCCAACCAAATCCAACAAGGTGGCGAGTGGTCGTCGTCTGATCCCAACGATCCTTACCCAGACCACAGCTCTAACGGCACCTCGTACCAATTTCTATATACTAAGCCCAATTTGGTGTACGAATATGCAGATCATGGCGCCCTCAAGAATGAGTTGGATCAGTGGTTTCTGTCTTCGGACTTTGCCACAATTGGCCTAGACACGTTGAAGAGTACGCGATTCCCTAAAATAGACCTAGATGCGCCTCCAGACGCGGGCTCGCTAGACTTCTGCCTGTCTTCAGAGTGGCTAAATCTGCTCGCTTACCATGCCCTAGGCAGTTATGGAGACCTGCGCGATGAAACTGACCATATCGAAAAAATCACCCTCAATTGTAGAGAACTCGTGGTGCTGGAGTCGTTCTCAGTAATTTTACGCTTGATGCAACGGGCTTTTGACGAATGTGTGGCGATTGTCGATGAGAAATCCACACAACGCTTCACTAAGAGGTTCGCCTCCAATTACTTGAAGCTCATGACGATCGTCTACTTTTGCCTCAGTGTCGTACTAGATATTAAAGAAACACCGGAATGCGTCTTGAAAGCACTTTCTGCCTCGGCTGTGCTAGAAAAAATCGTCATGCTCACCGAAAAGTGGAAGGTCAATCCTAGCCCATGTTTGCGCGTCCGCAACTGTCTCTTGCTCCACTGGAAACTTATGCTCGTGGAGTTTGGCAATTCTGAACATCTTAGTTTGGCTGACGAATACCTCGTTAAGAAATACAAAGTCAAAAATAAGGGCAGAAAGAGCAAAAAAAGCAAGGAGTTGACCTGCTCTCGCGTGGAGTACTTCACGTTCGAGGAGGACCTCCATGACAAGTATCCCATGCGGAGCGAGCCGACGGAATCGGCAAATTTCACCTGGCACGAAAAGGAAAACGACGACTCCAGCAGCCTTTCCACCTTATTTCACGACCTGCTCTCTCTTTCTCAGGAAAAAGAAATCTTCATGGCCACCAAGCTCTACACAAGCTCGCTCTCAAATCTCATTGAAATTCCAAGAACGAACAAACTGCATTCAGTATATGGCACTTTGCCAGGGCACACCGTGCATATAGCCACGCCGGTTCCTTCGCCTCCATCCACACCCTCTGATTTCATGTCAGGGGGCGGAAAGGTCCGAAAGCTGTATCACGTGAACCAGGGCTTGCCCTTTATATACCCGTTTGAGGACCAGTGCAAGGTACCCGAAGCCATTACTGAAGCGTCTGCCTTAATTGAAAAAGGAGTCTACGAAAGCTACCTGGCAAAACGCCTAGACCGCGAACGTGACCGGTTTCTAGCTAAAGAAAGGGGGAACGGAATCACCCACACAGAGCGCGAAGACATGGCTCCTGTTAGTGACATGGATGATCTGAGCAAGTACAACAGTGTAGTCCAGTCTTTGGACCGGGTCGAGGTTTACTATGAAAAGATCTTGAAACACATGCGCGGTTTCGTAGATGTCTTGGTCAGTGTCGTCAAGAGCAGCAAAGTGGACATAAGTTTACGGGACCTAGAGCGAGAGTTAGATCCAGAAACTTCGTTCACGCGTCGGTTTGGGCACGAAGAAGATAGCAGCCACAAAATCTACGGCATGATATACCATCAGTTGGATATTCTTCGAGCGAAAGAGTCCACTTTGAAAGCAGTGTCTGCGATCTTGATTTTGACGCTACGGTGGTTCAAACTCAGCCATCCTCTCAAGGCATATTACTTCAGCTCGTTGCTCTTCGATGCCCGCTTCCAGAGCGTTGTTGTCGAACTCTTGGCCGACAGCTTCAACAACCCTGCATTGCAGAATCTTTCTTCAGAAAACAAGGCAATGCAGATATATGACGTGCTCTCATCGCAGAACAGACTTCTCAATCCGGCCATTGCATGTCCACAACTTAGTTTCTTCAAAGCGTGTCGAGAAAAGCCGGAGTTTTGTGCCCAGAAGATGGATTTGATCAACAAGGTGCCAATTGGCAAACTTCCGCGTAAGCTTGATGAAGCGAACAAAAGCGTGGTCAATATCACGGAGTTCAACCGCGACTTTTGCTTCATCTTGATCAACTTGTTGAATGTGACAAATAAGGTGCTTATCAAGAATATCCTGCAGAGGATCTTCGGTTTCAACGAGACTAAGCCAACAGACTTGCTCAAGATCGTGCTCCTCAACTACGTAAACGAGGATATTCGCAAGCCCATTCTCAAGATCTTCAAGAAAATCACGCCTTATCAGGGCCGCAAATGGAGAGCGCTCAACATGGACGTGATCTCCCTCATTTTCTTGCACATGAAGCTATCCTTGCGAGATAACTGGTTGAGCGGAAAAGATCTAGAAAACGAGTTCAAGGATTCTCTCGATCAGGAAATCTCGTTGCGCTCCTTCTTGCAGTTCTACAACGTGCGTAAGTACCCCAAGGAAATGGAATCGTTGGGGTACACTTCAGCGGATTCTGCGCAAATATCCTGATCCGGTTGAAAATATATCACCGGGAATTTATTAACATAATTATTAATAGGTACATGAGCATTTATTCCAGCACTACGAGAGCCACTCACTGATGTACGCCCTTGCAGCCGCAACACTGAGCGAGGGATCCGCGTGTTAACAACATGACAGGAAGCGCAAACACGAAAAAACGAAAAGATCATAATTCAATATGGCCGCAGCGACTCCGCTCAACTCAATATTATATTCAATAAATTCAATCTCTCCCCATACTCTTGTTCCAGGTACCACGCACCAGCACCCGTGGGTCGTGCGGGCCCCAATAAAATTTTCGAGTATTTGCTACGCTCTCACAGCTTACGCCATACATTAGCTTCTCCTACTACGCAATCAAAAATGGTGAAATTGACACAAGTCGACGACGAGACCGCCAACCAATTCGAGAAAACCGCGCCAGCCGCCGGCTCTCACACCTACAGCGATTCGGACTCCGAATCCGAGTCCGATTTCGAGGACGACTTCGACCTCGAGAACGAGACTTTATATGACAGAATTGTCGCCTTGAAAGACGTGGTGCCTCCCAACCAGAGAACCCAGATTGTCAGCGCCGTCGAGACTGCCAAGAGCGTAGCAATTTCTGCGTTTTCTAAGGGTGGATCGTTGTTGTGGGGTGTGACTTCGTCCATTTTATTGTTGGGTGTGCCTTTGTCGTTGGCCATTTTGGCCGAGACCCAGTTGCAGGAAATGGAGAAGGAGATGTCCTTGCAGCAGTCTGCGCAGGAGGTTTTGGCACCAGGCTCCGAGGGAGCGTTTGCCGGCGAAAAGAAGGCCTAAGAAACAGACGGCTTAACAAGGAGAAGAGAATGGTAAGGATGATAAGAATGATTTATATCATGCAATGATCTTGGTCCACTGCCGCGGCAAGATATCACGTATTTCATGACTTGTACATATATAAATACAGGGGAGTCCCGTTGAGAGAAGCTCTATTGAACATATAGGCACAGGGCCCTATCGCCCGTTGTCACGTAACGCAGCTACACCTGCTTGTGCTTGATGGACAAGGCGTAGATATCTAAGAAGGACGTGATTTCCATAATCACCTCCGCCACGAACATACCATGGATGCCCAAGGTGAGCCCGGCCCCGGTCCACATAATGGCACCTAGCGTGTTGTGTTTTTCGTAGCCGTAGAGGCAAATCAAGTACTTGGCACCCGCCAACTGGATGAGCGGAATCGCCATCGGCACCTGTCTGTAAGGAAAGCTCTGGAGCGTCAAGTGCGCTACTATAATACGCCCCACACTAAAGGCGATAGTGGATCCGATGGAGATCACAAGCGGGAACCCGAATCTGGAGACCACTTCGGGAAACGTGTACACGAGGGCAAAAACCGACGCATAGTACGCGAAAAACGGAATCAAGCCCTTGTACGCGTCGGAGATCTTGGTTTTCTTTTCCGCGTCCAGCAACTTGGTGTCTGCTTTGTAGTACTTCGCCACGTTGACCATGGTGGACGAAATATTGAAGTACAACTGGCACAAGCCCATGAGCGACGAGAGAATGGTGGTGTTGATGCCATATACGCCCAAGCCCAAGGAGGACAAGTTCAACTCGAAAAGCTCGATTTTCCAGATACCGGGGCCCACGACGCCGGTCAACACAAACAACGAACAGAGAATCAAAATGCCCTCCACGGGCCCGCTGAACAGCGACAAGAAAAGCGTGTGCGTGTGATATTCTTCCCACGTAGACGAGTAGAAGTTGCACACAGAAGCCAACTGAGCAATGAACAACAAGTAGCCAAAGCCCAACTGGAACACGGAGGCAAAAATAAAACAACTGAGCGTGGTGTTTATCGCGTCAATGGAGTGGTCAAACAATTCCCCCAACGGGCCGCTTTGGCGTGTTCTGCGGGCATGGCAGCCGTCACAGCCATCAAACGTTTGGTACATGAAAAGACCAAACGCATAGAAAAAATAGCACCAGCGTGGCGATTCCGCGTTCAAGTAGGGGTCAAAGTAAAATACACTCAAGAGATTACCAATGACGAAGAACAACCCAAGAAGCGTGATCACGTTTGGTGCCATGCTCATGGGGAAGATCTGGACAAACGAGTTCCACCATTTTTTCAACACATACCGTGAGATGAGCGAGTGGTCCTCGGCCGAGTACTTGTAGAGGCGCAAGTTCTGGAGCTTGTCTCTCGGGATGAAAATGCCCATTGGTGAGGAAAGGAGAGGAGCACGCTGGTTGGCAAGTATTGCAAATATTAGCAACATCGTGCGCACGTGACCGCAAAGCCGCGTTGGGCCCGTTCTGATTCGTTTCGCAGCCTGCACTGGCACATGATTCTGGTCCAGATGCGCTAGAGCGATGTGGGCAGGCGATCTTTTTCAGTGGCGAGATTATTGGTATCTTGGTTTCAGGAATGTGTCTGGGGTGAACGCGATGTACTCGGCCATTCAAATAGGTTTTTGCTGAGCTTCCGAATTTTGTGCCAGATTGTTGTCAGGTGTAAAATGAAACAGCGCCGCGTAAAAGAACCAAATACTAATACATTAGTCAGACACCGGTCACTTCATAAAACCTAACAAGCAAACACAAAATTTGTTCATAAAAATCAAAAATTGTACACCTCTACTTTGGAAAAGTACCAAAAATCGCCAAAAGAGCTCGCTTTCCTTTATCTACAAACATACCTAGCCTACTGAGTACCCTGCGAGTTTTGTAAGAGGTGGCCCTGACAGATCGCAGCGACCGCGCAGCCCCGATCCGACATGGGGCCAAACCGCGCCAACAAGCTTGAAAATATATAACCTGGCTGACTTACTTTCCTTCTCGAACAGTTCCTCCGATTCGAGCCAGATTTCCGTCACTCCGTCATTGGTCGTGCTTGCCTTCAGCCGTTATTTGCATTTTCCCCGAGCATCGCAACTTGTTTCAGCATCATGAATTCTTTGGATCAGGTGGTCAATTTGAAGGTCAGAATCACAAACCTATTAGACGAGTCGATCTCCGGCACTATCCATGCATTTTCCACAAAACAAAGAGTGTTGGCGCTCAAGATCACTCCGCAGCCCACAGGAACGTCGCCGCCACCTGAAGACCTATTTAAGATCATAAACACTGCGTTCATAAAGTCAATCTCCGTGCTTCCTCCGTTCCCCAAGAAAAACCTGCGTCCCGCAGACCAGCCGGCACAGCTCTCTAAAATCGATGTTGCCAAGCTCGAAACTTCATTGAACGAGAAGCTCGCAAACGCCTCCAAAAGCCACTCACAAGCATCGCTGGTGAACTCTACTGCGTCCAGAAAAAGCGATTCTAGCTCGCTAGCGACCAAAGTTTTCGATAAGCTTTCGCACAAGCTCGGCCTGGAAAACGTGCAGTGGCAGGGAAACGAGTCGATCTTGTTGTTCAAGGAGGTGGCCGTGTCGAAGCCGTACGCGCTCAATAAAATCAGCAACTCGAAAAGGACACAGTCTTCCAAATATCTCGACAAGGCCAGGACGGCGTTGAGGGAGGTGTGGTTGGCAGACGACAACTCTAAGCGGGGCGGTTGAGCCGTCACAAGGATCCTGCATTACATAAAGTCATAAATCACCGGTCTTTTCAGAGCCTGGCTATGTAGGCGAGTAAACTGCATCAAATGCGCAAATATTAATTTGCATCACGGGCCAATCGGCTTGGGGAAGTGGTAGATCCACAGGACCTCGAGCTTGTCGAAAAGTTTGATGCTGGAGTTTATCTTGGTGCCACGTATTCCGTCAAACAGCTCCCAGGGCAACACTAGGCGACTCGCGGTGATGTAGGATCCGCCGTGCTGAGGGAGCGGCCTTTTCATTTCGCCTAGCGTTTCGAAGTAGAGGTTAAACCACGTGTAGGCAAGACAGAACTGACGCTCAAACGACAACTTGATGTCCTTCATCTGCGGGGTGATCGGGATGTTCACGGGAACATCCAAAAACGAAGAACATGCGCTGATGTTGGGAAACCCCAAGCTCTGTGACCGCAACAACTCGAGCTGCAACCCATTCTCGCTTTCTACGTATGTCCACAACTTGAACTTGCTTAAAATGAGAAGCAGCGTGGGTCTCACCATGGTGATTTTTGTGATGGTGGAGCGACCCACATCAAAGGGCACGTGTTCACGCGAATGGAAGACGTCGAAATTGGAGGCCATTTTCTCGGAAAACTGGAGATACGTTCTCCAGTAGCCGAGGTATTTGACCTGGCTGGAGATCGACACCCCCGAGCCACAAAACTTGCGCATGCGTCGTCTGGTGAACATGGCTATGGCCTCGTCTACGGAAATATACACGCCCTTCAATTTGGCCTCATACATTAGGTAAGCACAGCACACGGTACCCGAGCGGCCCTTACCCTCGCGGCAGTGGATCAAGGCCACGTTTTTCGGCGACAACCGGAGGAACTCACTAATGTCTAGGGTGACGGAAATTAGTAGCAGGAGACTAGGCGGCAGGTGGTCCGGGAACGGGAAGTAGGACCAGTTCTCCTCGGCAAAATGGTCCGTCGTGTATCCAGACCCTTCGCCCCTTAAGTTCCAGATATGCCAGTGGGTCATGTTGCCGGTCTTGTACCGGTTTAAATGAGACACTACTCTGTCTATGGGCGAGCGAAAAATATTGGAGACAAAGTTATCGGATGGCCCCGCGGCAACAATAATCCTAGGGGTCACGTACGAAAGATCAAGCCAGTTCTCAGCATCAAAGTAGCTTTTCTTGGGCGCCGACACGATGGCCCGGATCAAATCGTTGGGATACATGGTTTGGGTGCAAAAAAGCCGTGGGCAGTGGTTCGCTTAACACAGTGAGAAACTGCATGCACGCCAGTGTATGAGGCTGTTCAACAAAGATACATTTGAACTATATACATATAGGCTGAAGCCATTTGCCCGGACGTCGCTGACAACGTAGATTCCGGATCCAAATCACCTCATCAGTTCTACTTTGGGTCCGCCGCCTGCTGTTTTTCCTCATATGCTTGCATGTTTTCACTCAATACGTTCTGGTGTGAGAAATCACATGCTGGCAGCCAAGTACTCGCGCACCTTGGCGCTCAAAACTGGGTCGGCCTTGATCTTCAACTGCATCTTGGTGGCCTCGGCGAAGGACGTGGCCTGGACCTTTTCCTCAAATGTTCTGGCCAACTCCGAGCCTTCCTCGAACAATGCCACCGCCTCCTCAGGCTTGTCGGTTTGCAATTTCACCTGGGCAAGCGAGATACGGGCAATCTCGGACTTGGGGTCCAACTCGCACGCGGTGGTGAGCAACTCCTCGGCCAAAGGCAACTGCTCGGGGCCCTCTCTGGAGATCAACGATGCCTTGTTGATCAAGGGCACAGCGCCCACACTGTAGTTGGGCAAGGCCTCCTGCAAGCGGGCCGCGATCTCGTACTGCTTAATGGCGCCCTGGATGTCGCCGTGGTCAGCCAAGATCTCTCCGTAGTAGTTCAAAATCTCGGGCGACGTGGGGAACTTCAAGCGTGCCTCATTGAACGCCTTCTCGGACTCCTCGAACTTACCTTGCTTGTAGATGATGCATGCCAACTGGATGTACGCGTAGAGGTTCTCGGGGTTGTACTGCTTGGCCTTCAAGAAGTTCTCCTCGGCCTTGTCCAAGTCCGAAGTGAGATAGTACAACTGGCCCAAGTGGTAGTAGACGTCGCCGTTTTCGGGGTCAGGTTTCTGCGCGAGTTCGAAGTCGTCGAGTGCCTCCTTGAACGACGATCTGTCTGCGTTAATAAGCGCTCTCATAATGTACGTTCTGGGTCTGGGCTTGAGCGCCACAGCCTTGGCAATAAGCTCGGACGCTTCCGTAGGGACGTTCTTCATGAACTTAAACGCAGCAAGGTACTCCAAAGCAATGGCGGCGGTGGCAGCCTCAGGCGAAGTCTCGTCCAAGCTGTCGATGTTGTATGCCTCCACAGCCTGGTTCAACAACGCATCTGCGGCCTCGTAGCCCTCCACGGTGTTGGCGTTGATGTTGGCCAAAGCGTCAAACAAGAATTTGTCGCCGCCGGTGGACTCCTCGGAAATACCCTCTGGGTTGGACTCCGGCACATAAGTGCCGAAGAAGGAGCCGATGGTCGACGCCGAGGGCAACTCGGGCACCCGGTTCTTGAGGTTCGCCTCCACGATCTTCAACGAGTGTTTCTGCAACACCTTCTCCAAGGACTGCTCCACGGACTTGGAGTTGAAACCGCCAAAGATGGTCAAGGCCGTCAAGTCAAGCATCGATTCGGGGTACTTTTCCAACGCCTCGTACGAGTTGGCGCGGCGCAAAATGCACTTCACGTAGTCGCGCTTGATGTTGATGGCGGCAGTAGCATCTTCAATGACCTGCTCGTGTTTGTTCAACGCAGCGTAACAAGCCGATCTGTTGGAGTAGAAAACGGGGTCTTGTTTGACCTGCAACGCGGCGGAGTAGAACGTGATCGCGTCCTCGAAGTTCTCCGCCTTGTACTTGTCGTTGCCTGCTTTTTTCAACGCAATCGCCCACTCCTCCTTTTCTTGCCCCGAGAGCTGCGCAATCATGTCGTCGGTGATTTCGGGGAAGCCCTTGGCGTTCACGGGGTAAGGGAGCTTAGTTTCGGCCGCTTTGGCGTCGTTTTTGGCCTCGCCATTGGCTTTGCCGCCGGCGCTGGAGTCGCCCGAATCCTTGGCCTTCTTCTTTTTCGACTTCTTCTTTTTCGACGCTGGCTCGGGCGACGCTGTGCTCTGCAACTGTGCGTAGTAATAGTACGCACCGACGGCCGAGGCGCTGGCCAAGACCGCGGCCAAAATGGCGGTTTTGTTTCTGGTGAAGAAATTCGACTCAGACATGTGCACTGATTATGTGAGGGTTAGACCACTAGACGGCACTGGTGTGGGACAGTTGTGGACAATAAAACAATTTCCTGTTTCTTTATTTGCTCCTCGGGGAATAAATAAAGCGTGGAAGTGTGTGCTAAACCAGGGGTGTCGTTCCGGCGAATGGCAAAAGAGGCAAAAAAGAAAACGCTCGTTGAGATTGGAACGTCTCGGTAGGCGAGCCTCAGATCGGGTCTATCCAGGAATTTTTCTGAATTTTCCTGTTTTTTTCACCGTGGTGCGGGTCAGGTGCCGTCTTCCACGCAGGACCGAGGCCATTAATTGCTGTGTAGACAAGAGGCTTCAGGGTGTTTTGTTGTTTTTTATTCACGTGCATATTCATTTATTGAGTCATACAGTGCTCTGGGGAGAGCTGTCTAGTTTAGGGAGGAGTCAGTCTTTCTGGCGGGTCTAGTCTTGACGTTGACGTGATTGGGCAGCAGCTTTGGCGTGCGCGGTTCGACAGTCTTCGAAGCCTTCATTGCAGCAACGGAATCTCAGCATGCTCAATGCTGGTAACTATCACACCAGTAGAGATGTGTCCAGGCGGCCATTCTGGGAATGATCAAAGTTCGAACATCAACACCAATTCGGAAAATAAAAAGCACAGTAAATATTGGCGATGCCTAGTCCCCTTCCCCCTCTAATGTCTAATTACTCTTGGTGCCTCAGGCTCCGTACCTATACCGTGCCCGTTGGTGCTCGGAATCGTCCTGGTACGAGCTCTCGCGGACCACGTCGTCGTACGTGGGCAACGGAATGTTGCCCTCGCCCAACTCCTCTGAAACCGCCCCGTTGGAGTGGACTGAGTGCTGGGAGCCTTTCTCGTTGGCATATGGCATGGAGTGCACAGACGGTCTGTCAGGCATTCCTGGCTTTTCAGGCGGATATCCGCTGCTGACACTGCCGTTCCTCGAATCTGGAACCTTGCCCAAACTCGTGCCCGACGCGTTTGAATGTAGATTACTGGTGAGTTTGAGCCCACTGAGCACCTGGATATCCGGACAGAAAATGTCCACGTACTTTACCTTTTCGCTGGCCTCTCTGGCGGAACCAGCCTCGAACATTTTCTCGCTGGACACGCCCGCCACGACAGAAAGCCCGTAGCCTCGCGCAATGTTGCACGTGTGGAAAGTGGGTGGAAGGTTTCTGGGGAGACGGAAGTTTTCGTAGTACTTGCTGGGAATCTCCAATTCGTAGGCGTTGGCACCGACAAACCCGGCTGTGGTGGCGGACGACGACCGCTGCCGCCTGCACTTGCGCAAGTCAAACTGCAAATTCTGGTACGTGTTGTTGCATAGCGGAAGTGTTTCCTCGACCCTAGACTGGTGGATTTCGCTGGTGTTGCCGTCGTTGTCCAAGACAGAGATAAAAGTGACCGATCGTAACTCAAACTTGAGGCTCTGGAGGTACACGATTCCGAGCCCGTTGGACTGTTCTGACTTTCCGTGCTTGGCCAAGGAGTAGTTGGCCGGATCTACTTCAGACACAAAATAGAGCTTGAATGCGGGGGCGCTGGTTGGCGAAAGACTGGGCGGATGTGGCATCCGCATTTCAAAAGCAAAAGGCACGTCCTTGCTGCGCACGGCCACTGTCGACGCCAGCGACCCCGACCGTGCAGACGGCAGGTATTTAGGCGAATTATTCCCGAAAAACGACCCGAAAAAACCGGGGTTTTTCATTTCCGGTGTGGATGGCAAGGCTTTGGTGGACGGTGGGACCTTCACGCCAATGACCTCCGGAAGCCGGTCTCGAAAGACCAACTCCTTGCGGTAAAATCGCTCCCTGTACTCCTCAAACTGCTGGCCCTCTCTGTACGAGTACTGGCTGTTCAAGTCGAGCGGGAGAAACACAAACGGGTCCAACGCCCGCAAGTTGGCCTTGAGGAGCGACGACCGTTTGCACGTGACCTTGACAAAGTACTTGATGCTGGCCATGCCCTTCATGTCCGGGAGCGAGGGGGGCAATTGCGCGTCGATGTGGTACTCCTGCGACGGCGGGTTCACGTTTGCGGCTCTTCCTGTGTTGGCGCCCAGGAGATAACTGTTGGCAGAATTGACCAACGTGCGCCCACTGAAGTTGCCATTGTTGATCACGAGATCGAAGCTGTTTTTGCTGAACAGAATCTTGTTGGAGATCCCGGTGAGCTTTTTGCACGAGTTCGAGAGCGGGATCTTGAACTGGAACCCGTACGTGTACGTGCCTGGCGTGAGAGTGTAGTCCTTGGCCTGCGACACCAGACGCACGTTTTCCGGAGGAAACACCACGGACGAGTCGTAGAGAATCTTGTGCGTGTCCTGGCGAAAGCGGTCCTTTTTGTCCCTTTTTTCCCTTCGCTTGTTTCTGCGGCCCTCGTGGGCGTCCAGCTCCTGTCCGGCTGGAATCACTAGCTGCGTCTCCGCCACTCCCTCGAGCTTGACCTGGATGTAAGATAAGGTCAACGCAGAGGTGGTGGTGAGTTTCACAACCCCGCTAATGATGTCGTGGTTGGTGAACGTGCCGCCTGTTCGAGCCTTGTCGATTTCAATCCGCACGTCGTTCCCCATGGTGGTGGTGGAGTCAACAGTTGCTTTGCTGGGCCAGTTGTAGTGACGGTCGGTGCAGTACTCCTAGCCTCACTATCTGGAGCCGCACGGAGAACGCACAGCCCCACCGGCCGAGCCAGCGTAATTACGAGATCCGGGCGAAGAGTGGCGGAAACGGGATTTTTTTTGCCTGATGCGTCCGATTGAAGGGGGATTCAATGACTAGTACCAACCCCAAAAACTATATACCTATAGAAAAAGCCTTGTAGTTCCCAAATACGCACCTAGTGTAGAACTCGGTCCACCCCACGCTGAACGTCAGCAAAGCAAGCCCTCTTGGCACACAATTGTTTTTCGTCAAACTAATCGGGAAAGATTTAAAACACACAATAAGGGGGATTGGGGAAAATCTAGAATACTGCTTTCGTGCTGTACCCGATTTTCCGTTCCCATTCCGTGCCACCGGGAACCACGGACTCCTGCACACTGGCACCGCCCTTTACACCATTGCGACTTTTCTCTTCACTCAACCTCCAAATGCTAGCACGTATCAGCAGAAGCCGTCTACCAAATTCGTTCAGCTCGTACCCGTTTGCCAGATCCTTCAACACATCTATTAAAATGTCTGCTCCCCAAACCACGCAAGTCGAAGTCCTCCAGCAAGGCGACGGCAAGACCTTCCCCAAGGTGGGCGACACCGTGACCATCCACTACACTGGAACATTGGAAAACGGTAAGAAATTCGACTCCTCGCGCGACAGGGGTAAGCCTTTCCAGTGCACCATCGGCGTCGGCCAGGTGATCAAGGGCTGGGACACGGGCATCCCTAAATTGTCCGTTGGATCCCAGGCCAAGTTGACCATTCCAGGCCACGAGGCCTACGGCCCCAGAGGATTCCCAGGATTGATTCCCCCAAACGCCACCTTGGTTTTTGACGTGGAATTGTTGGGTGTCAACTAATTGGGTCAATCCCTTTTAAGAGTGTTTAGGTTGTAGCTTATAGCTCTAATACCATACCCGACTCCGTCTCTAGTACACAGCTCTGTAGGGGAATCGTAGGCAAGCTGACTTTGTAGTGCATGTCGAAGACCTGCAACTGGGGCAACTCAATCGCTTTGGGGGTTTCCTCAACACTGTAGCTCGCATAGTACTCCACCGTGTGCTGGCTGAATGGGAGAACGGGGATTATCGTTTGCTTTAGAGGCGAGTCGTTTTTTTCATCGTCGAAGTCCCACACCACGCCGCGGCTCACGGCCCGGTCGGTGTTCAAGGTCGAGGCAAACGTGAAAATGCGGGACGTGGGGTTTTCAATGATGAAGCAGAGATGTACCTTTTCGTCACTGTTCACTTGGAGCAACACCCGTGGATCTTGTAGCGGCACGACGACTTCCTGCTCCTCGGTTTCATACAAGCTCTCGATCTCGGAATCTTTTCGCTCATAGAAGAAACTCACACTTGCAACGATGGTGACACTCGTGGTGGTGGGCCGGTGCCTGCCACTAGTCATGAACTTTCTGCTGTACGTCCGTTCCTTGGATGACGTTTCGTCTAACCAGGTAGTGGTGATTTCGGGGTTTGACGAGCGCACGTGAAGTTTTGCCCGTGTGATTTTGAGGTTATCCACTAAAAGCTCGTGTATATCTTCCACCGTCGTGTGCATCAACCACGACCGCGAGAGCAGGGGCATGGAAAGCGCGTCTCCGTCTGTTAGCACAAACGGATTCGGAATCGAGGGAACTCCGTTCTCGTGAATGCTGGGTGTAATCTGAAGCGTGTGGGAGAATGGAGCAGGGAGAATGTCAACGTCAAGATGTGTGACGTCATACTCGGAAACCTCAGCAGCACTCGTCACCTGGAGCTTGAAGTACACCACGACTTTGAGGTCTTTTTCGGGCAACGTCGAGCTGGGCGAACGCGTGATTTTCACGTGCAATTTGTGTTTCTGTTCTCTAGCATTTTTCTGGATGGCCTCCAACAACTCCATCGGTTCGTCGTCCTTCATCTGGTCCCAGCTCACTTGCGCGTGTAGGGCCTTGGTTTCAATCATGTCGTCATACACAATAGTCTCCACGAGGAGTTTCACACTCTTGCAGTCCGTGCTTGCGTTGTACGTTTCTGGAAACGCGAGAGTGATCGGTGTTTCGAACTTTTCGCCAACGATGATAGTACGGGGCGTGGATTCTGTTTTGAGTTCCACCTCTGGCCGGTACGGCTTCACAAACAATCTGCACGCGTTGCGGCCCTTCAAGTCTTTTTTCTTTTTGTACAATCCTTTGATGCTGTCTTCCACATAGAGATCAAATGTGTGTCTGATTTGCAGATGGTCCATGGTCACCACCTCGTCCTTGTTGATGGTGATTTCTTTGCCATTGACATCCACTTTCACAGTGAGCGAAACATTCAACTCACTCACCAGAAACGACCCGGTGCTCGTGGCCTCGTTGTTCAACTGTAGAACGAGGCCGTTTTCTCCAAATTCGGAGAAGTTGAACGCGGCCTCGTCGTTCTCGGCAGAAGCCATCTGCAAATGGCCCAGCTGCTTACCTTTTCCACTGAGCCTGACCAGGCTGTTCTCGTACTTGACGTCGATATAGTTTAGCGATACGGCCACTTTACTTCCTGGAATTGCCTTTTCTAGAACAGCAGCGTCAAACACCGACTCGATCCGGAACTGGCTCACTATCGTGTCCGCGACTCTCACCTCGTCACGGAGCGACTTGTTAAATAGGCAAACATCGACCCTCACAAACGGAAACTGGTTGTCGAGATCCACCACGGAACAGTCCGTGAAATCCACATTCTCCAAGGACGCCACAGGAGGAGCCCCGACCATGGAAAGACTTGCTAGCTGCTTCAACGTTTTCTGTGAGTCTGCTAGTGTTTTCGCCGCCAGCATGATTTTCTGCGTAACTAGTCTATAGACACTGTGCCACGATGGCGATACGCACTTCTTTTGTGCTAGTTCGTAGAAGTGGATGGCCCTCGCTTGGTCGTTTAAGCTCAAATAGCAGTCGCCAGCTTCGCAAAGCAAGAGCACCTCCAAGGAGCCAAGTGGCGTGGTTTCCGAGGATGTTATACATTGCCTCGCCAGGTCTAGAAGCTTAATCTTGTACGCCACGACTTCTTGTATGTTGGCGAAATGGTCGGTGAAAATCTCTGAGTGGATCTCGGATTCATCAACACCGCTGAGCTCGTTCGCAGCCACCTTGTACAAGAAAATGGGGTTCGTGACTACCACAGATCTATCAGGAAAAAGAAGCCCACCTACATACTCCGTGCTGTCTTTTTGCTTCTTCCCCTTGACGGTGGCATCTGCACGAAGACCACTTAGTATGCTTTCTGGAACTAGCACCATCAACTCTGCCAACCAGTGGTGTTGCGTGGCAATCCAGAGTTTCACTCCTGGCTGGGAGTATGTGGCAAGAAGCTGTGCTACGGCGCTAATATGGTTTTTGTGTTTTCTCATAGCAAGAACCGTCTCCTCGATGGAGAAATAGCCCCGCACAATGTGCACGGCAATAGCGTCCAAAAGCGTGCGCCATTGCACATATACTTTCCGGTCGTGTCCTGTTCTGGATTTGCTGAAAAAGTGGGAGGCGTTCTTCGAGGTCAAGTCCAAGAGGCTTTCGTAGCACTGCTCAAGAACCGGAAGACTGGCCTCGACGTTATGGGGGTGCATGAGCTGGAGGAGAATGCCCTGTTTGATCAAGTTTCTGGTCTCGAGAATCTTGGGCGAGAGCTCGATACTGGTTTTGATTTCGGACCTTGGCATCTTGTAGTACTTTTTGAATCTTTGCTTGACGCGGAATTCGATGCTCGAGTAGAAATCCGTGGCCGACGTTTTCAATGCGTTTAGTACCGACGACGCTAGCACGTCACAGTCGGCATCTAGGTTAGACAGCTTAGTCACGTGAAAGAGCCCAGAGAGGTTTGCTAGGCCGGAAATCTGTCTCAACTGTGCAAGACGGTCCGCAATTTCGTGGTCTCCCGAAGACACCACTATCGCTACAAACCGCACATTATACCCTAGATATTTTCTTCGTGCGGCCGCCAATTCCTCTGCCAAACTGGTGTCGTTTTCTCTATCCGAGTGCAAATCATACACACACACCACGGCAAACGGAATGTCGCAGGTGTACTTGCGGAACCAGTTGCTGGACATCACCCCACTAGGAAAGAGGTCCGACAGAGAGTTGAGCGGTGAAAAGGGAGAGTGCGTGTCTGCAGCAGTGGATTTGTGGGCCTTGATTTTTGCTTCTATGGCAGACTCGCTGGCCACGTACTGGAGCCGGAACCTGGTCGCCAGCAACCGATTTTTAATGATCAGGTTGTCCCATATTGAGTGTGCTAGTTGAGCACGGTCTAGGTGCTTTTGGAGGGCGGCAGCACATTCGCCTGAGCCTAGTGCAAAAGCCACGAGTGGCGCAAGCTGTGCGGTTAGCGCTGGATCGTAAAAGTCCATTGGAAAAAGGTGGTGCAATTGTGGAGTTGTGTATGATTATAATATGGGTTGGTAATGATCCACCAGACAGTGTGCGAGGCCCACTGCAGGAACCCCACAATTAGGATATACAGCGGGTGTGGGTTTGGCATAGTGTACCGTGAGAAAAAAGGAGATTAAAATGAGGAATAAGAGTTTTTCATTTTACTTTTTCTGTCTTTTCTACCGAAGAATTCCAGGGCAGTCACGTCATTTGGTATAGAAACATAAACTGCTAGGTCTGCGCAGTTAGAGCAATGGTACGATAGTATGATTTTGATCAAGGATAGAAGAAATAGGACTACTCAGTGAAATTAGAGTATCATTAACAAAAGAGTTCAGTCTTACGCATTTCAAGGAAGATATTGATAAACTCATTTTGTGTAGCCCAGGCCTTTCATTTCGAGTCGCACGTCTTATCGCAGCGAGCGAAAAAGACTCAGTACGGACCACACGTTTTTTCTTAAGCTTCGAACAAACGTATTGAGCCCAAAATTTTTCATAAACGGGACCGTGAAATCCACCAAAAAAGCCAGTAATGTCCGACCCGATCAACGCCAACCCCACCATCATCGATGTTTCCAACTTACCCACAAGGCTAGATACGCTTACTAAGGAAAAGAACCCGAAACAGGAGTTGGTCGATAGAATCCTCTCCCTTTCGCTATATCCACAATTTTCCACGGATAGAGCCCCAGAGGAAGTTCCAGAGCTCATATCGGAGGACGAAGCTTCGGCTTCGAGTGAAGACGAACTTGATGAAGAAGAAGAAGATATCATCGACGCACAGGAGATTTTCGATTTGATCGCCACGATTTCTGACCCCGAGCACCCGCTCACTTTGGCGCAGCTAGCAGTAGTAAATCTCTCGGACATCACGGTGACGCACGGGGCCAACAAAAAAGCGGACATCTCCGAGGTTTTGATCAAGATCACGCCTACTATCACACACTGCTCGTTGGCCACGTTGATTGGCTTAGGTATCCGTGTGCGTCTCGAAAGGCTGTTACCGCCACGGTTCAGAATTAGAATCTTGATCAAGGAAGGCACGCACCAGTCGGAAAACCAGGTAAACAAGCAACTCAACGATAAAGAGCGAGTGGCGGCCGCATGTGAAAACGACCAGTTGCTCACGGTGATTCTGCAGATGCTCAGTACGTGTAAGTAGCTTGTGTTATGGGTATTAATTATAGACAAGCGCAAAGATAAATAAATCACAACTGTAGGTCACGTGCAACCCCCATCTGCGCCTTCTGCACGATCATGTGGCAGAGCTCCACCACCACGAACTTGAAGATGTAGTTTTTGATGAATTCCATGAGCAGCACCAAATCGGCCTGCGAGCCCCGGCGCCCGAAGTTAGCCGCCAACACCTGGATGTTTTCGCCGAGTGCCTTCACCTGCGCGTAGAACCT
This sequence comes from Metschnikowia kunwiensis, assembly GCA_030583255.1. Taxonomy (NCBI): domain Eukaryota; kingdom Fungi; phylum Ascomycota; class Pichiomycetes; order Serinales; family Metschnikowiaceae; genus Metschnikowia; species Metschnikowia kunwiensis. The sequence continues at coordinate 191,008 of JAJMHQ010000018.1, forward strand.
GTATTTCTCCTTCTGGTTTTCGATCCGCTGTGTGGCGTTGATTTGGTAGGATCTTTTATAGCTCGCGACTTCTTGCGGCTCGTACCCGTTGGAGTTGCGGTACGATGGCGAGAAGGTGGTGCTGGCCATGTTGGTGGATCCCTGGGTCAGCACCAGATCTCTTCTTTTCACGAGCTTATTGTAGAACTTGGACTTAGAAAGGAGCCCGTTAATCTGAGACGCTTTTTGCGTGATGGAATGCAGATAACTGCCGAAATCTGGCGATATGAACCCCGGGGACGACATTGGCGTTTGCAGAATGTACGACTTTCGGTCCTCATTCAAGAAAAGCGACTCCAGCTTGTTTCCCTGGTGGCCGAAAAACGAGAGTTTGCGTTTTGCCTGAATGAACTCACGTGAAAGCGATGATTTGCGACTGGTACTTCTTGCAGAAACACTAGCGGGACGCGACGACGCCGAAGAAATGCTGGCGATATCGGTATCCACTGGCGATACTTTGGGCGAATTGCTCTCACTTGCATCTTCGAGCTCAATCTCGTCATCTTCTCGTAGCGAATTGGAGGACAGCGAGACCGGAGAAAAAGATGTCCAGCTGTGCTCTAAAACGCGGTTTTCAAACGACGTTATTAGCTCCTCGTCGAGCAAAAACTCCATACTTCCAACTCCACCTATGCTACGTGTAAGCATGGCATTGACGTCTTCCAACAACGCGATTTTCACCTTCAGCTCTTTGATGCCGATATCGCTGGCGAGCCAGAGGTCGCCAGGAACCGCGATGTGAGGTAAAATTTCTACGGGTGATGTCCGCTTTTTCGTTCTGTAGGAGGCTGGGTCCAAAATGAGACTCTCATCTTTGAGGTTCAACGCTCTCGCTAGGAGCATGCTCATAAAGGAGTATTTTGTGCTTTCAAGGGGCACGGCGAGCAGGAGTGCCAGAAGATCCTCTAGCCCGGCCATGGCGCCGTTTTGGTGTGTTCCTGTGAGACTCTCAGAGACGATGGTGGACGCCTCCATAGTGTGGGAGATCTTAGAAAGAATCGTCGTTGGTAGTTTATAGAGAAATTTCACGATAGACGCTCTCAGAAAGAACCGAATGTGTATGCAATGTTCGGTAGCCGAGTACTATTCTGGAAAACACTTCTTATTTAGCTAAGCTTCGGGCTGAGGGCTAGAAGTATGGTCAGCGCTAAGTGTATATGGCACTGTATGAAAAACGTGTGCGCTGGAGTCACCCTTTCTCTGGCGTCTCTTCTCGGTGAGGCTACGCTTTTTCCGTATTTAGACAATATAGTGTACCGTAGGCCACCTCATGACGTCTAAGCGGTCGCGCGCTACGGTGGAACGTGTTTATCTGCATGTGGGATCGAGCACGCGAGCGATCTCATAGAGAAGTGAAAGAAAAAGACTTTGGAGTTTATTGGAAATTTGGTAAGAAAGGAGGAAGAGAAAAGAGAAAAGAGAAAAGAGGAAGAGAAAAGAGAAAAGAGGAAGAGAAAAGAGAAAATACTCTTTTGTTGTATCGAGCAGTGTGAATCTGACAAGAAGTGTTGTGGTATCCTCCGGAACTTCCCACGGCACGCGTTGTCGTGAGATTGAGATGCCTCCATACGTGCAAGTCCGTGAAACAGAGAAATGATAACAGGAAGAAAAGCAAAAAATATTCAATTGCATAAAATAACCCGAAATCCATTTTTTGAATTTTATCTTAGCCGGTTGTGTATTGGGTTTCTTAGGATATTTCGTCCGAGTACTCGGACACTTCGAAGGACCTGAGCGGTATCAGCCAGCACTCCTCATTTTGGATCTAATCTCTGGAGTTGAAACAGCATTCTAACCATGTATCCAGCAGTTTTGAGGAAATTTGTCTGTGCCAGTGCGATGCTGGCCAGTTTCTGAACAAGTACGATGGTCATTTGCACCCATTTGAGTAGGTCAGTAACCAAGCCTTCGAATACCAAAACACAACTTTCTTTCCTGGGTAACTCAGGGACTGCTCTAAGATTTTTCCGGTTAGAGCGAAAAGGCAGATACGGGAGAAACTGACATATTTTGCGACATGCTCTCTAATGCCATCAATATTCGTTATGGGGAGCAGAATGGAAGCAAAAGTTCAACGTCCGTTTGTATGTCTAAACTGGCTAAAATAACCTTGCTAATAGCTCACCGTCACTCTCTTATGCCTGGTGCCACTACGAAGCCATCCCACCCGGCCATTCTCGCAGTTAATCATCTATTAGTTCACTATATACGGAATACCCATCCTTCAAACACCAATAATCTTCCTGAAACCTTTCTTTTGAAAAAAGACATTTTAGGGCAACAAACAAAAAGCACATCTACCTCTCAACGTATCCTCCAGGTAACCTACCATAACCAGTGGGCCGGAAGCTGGTTCCGCAGTGCAGTCCCATCCGCACTCTACGCAAGCATCCCTATTTCTTCTCCACTATTACTCTACTTACTTTCATAAACACTATCTACCCCCGAAAACAACCTCCCCCACGTCCACCATGATCGGAAGCAAGAAACCGAAGTTCCGCTTCGCCTTCGCCATCAACGACTTGTCCAAGATTCCCCACACCTCCGGCTATTGCTATGCGGAACTCTCGATTGCGGACGGCAGTCCCAGTGGTTTCAGGGCCACGCTCTCCAACCTCAAGCCGTTCTCGTCACTGGCAAGAGAGTCACCAGACGAGGAGCTTTCGCCTGTGAACTCGACCAGCCACGGAGGGCCAGCCACAAACGTATCGTCCCACCTGTCCTCTCGCAGTATTCTGGTAAGAACATCCAAGTACCGGATCCACGGGTTCAAGTGCCACTTCAATTTCGCCATGACCTGCAATTTGAGGTTCCCGTTACGCAGAAAAGACAATATGGTTGGCGATAAGCACCTTGTTTTGCGTGTTTTTTACGTTGCTGAAAAGCATGCCAAGCACGACCACCCCATGGAATTGGGAGTAGTGAAATTGAATTTGGCGGAGTATCTCAACTTCGACGAGCCCGTGACGGCGAAATACCTCCTCCAGGAATCCAAAATCAATTCCATTCTCAACCTCACGATCAGCCTTGAGGAATTACCTGCGGACTTTGACTTCCACACGCAGTTGCACATAAACGACTCCAAGAGCTTGCAGCCGAGCACGAGCTCCAGCATGGGGGCGTCAAAAGCACTGGGCAAGGCCACCAAAACGTTTAACGTGCCGCAGTTCCAAAAACAAGCAGTCTTTGGCGGGCTTGATGGCGTAATAAACCCCTCGAGTAAGGAATCTGGACACACCCTGCCGGAACCGAAGGAAACGGAATCCTTGCCTGAAACCGAAAATGGTAAACAGAACCGGCACATGACAACTGTGGGCACGAAGCAGATCGACGACGTCATCGTGGACCCGATAATCGGCAGCCTCTACCGCAAGATCCTCGAGTCCACGTGGGACCCCGATTTACACGTGCTTCTCAAAATCACGCCGCAGAAGGTCGTGGACGACGTCTTTGACCAGACCAAGGACCCGTCGAAAACGGAGAGAAACCTACAGCTGTATCGCAATTTACGTCCGCCACCGGATACCGACGGGCTTAAGAATGCAGATGGGTTGATAGTAGAGTCTAAATTCAGGAATAACTTGGCGAGCTGGTCGGTCTCTTGGAGGTGAAGAAGCCACGGTTGAGTGACTTCATCGACCGTTTTAGGAAGAAACTCTCTAGATGGCTGATATCCTCTTTCGTCCAAATTCGGTGCTTGATCCGCGAGATACGGTCCCGGGCTCGCATAAGCGGTAGCGTGCTTAAACTGGACCATGCTTTTAGAGGAATCCCCGTTTTGCCGGGATCCGTCCCGTTTTGCTGGATTTTCTGGAGCTCTTCTAGAAGATTTCCCAAGCGGTGATCGAGCGAGGGCTTGCTAAATGGACACTCCGGCGACAGAGTTTGCGATAGTTCCGGCAGCGTGCTTCGCGTTACACACCGCAAGTTGGACGACACATAGGGTAGAACTTTACAATAGCTGCAGAGGGCGTTTCCCTGGGCCTGGCATGCTCTATTGATGCACCGCAACCCTCTGGTGTCCTGGAAACCCCTGAATTTGCCGTGGGTAACGAACTTTAGTGGTGTCGTTTCGATGGGATCGTAGTCGCGGTTTTCATCCTGGACTGTGTTGGGCACAGTGTCAGGTGGCAGGCCCTCTGACGGGTCGTCTGGCATTGTCTAGGAGTTATTGAGTGTTTACTATAAGCGACGGAGAGCTAGTACGAAAAGCAGCAAGTGGAGTGTTTGCGAGCCGACTAGTAAAGGAGGACTGTCCCGGGCGAAAATTACAAGTCCATACAAGAGGCGGGACGGGGAAGTTTTAGGATATATCCATGCTGGGCATTGCACCCTGTTTGTGTGATTTCCGCGGGCCACGGGTGGTCTCACCGGGCATAGCAGTTCGTACATATGCTCCGCTGGATGCATGCAAATGCCGTTATCATTAAGTGCTATTTGAAATAGCTAAAAAAAAAAAACTAAAAAAAATCCTCACACGCTGAGCCTTTCTCGTTTTGGCATCAAAATCCACCGGGAGATCCAGTACCCTACATTGTCTAGTTGGCATAGTTTCTTCTGCCGTATCCGCCGTTCGCACCATTTCTCTGGCCACCATAATTGCGGTTCTCACGACTATCACGGTTTTCACGATTGTCACGATTGTCACGATTGTCACGGTTATCGCGGTTGTCACGGCTGTAGTCGTTGTTGTATCTCCGCTGGAACCCGCCACCGCCGCGTCTTTTTTGGTTTCTGTTTCTCTGTTCCATATTTAACATGTTCTGTTCCTTGGCCTGGTCCATTACCAGGTCAGGCAACCGGAGGAATTTTATGTGGGCACCGCGGACGTAAATTTCGCTCATTTTCTGGAACTTCTCGCCGTTGTTGAAATTGTGCACTACGTCGGTCAATGTCAAGTTCATCCATGAATCGCAGTTGTTCAACTTGCCGTAGACGGTCTCTCCATTCTTCAACTCCACAAGAATCTCTTGTTTCTTGATGCTCGTTAGCATATACAAGGGCAACTAGACACGGTTAGTATTTGTACAGTGTTAGGGTGGACAGGGGGGTACTTACCATTTTGCTGGTTTGGCTCTGGTGTTTGTATATGACTGCTGGACACAGCTTTGCACCTAGTCTCACTTGATGTTCACTTGAATTGTTGTGCATCGCACGACCCAAGAAAAGAGGGTCTTGAAGGTCGCATCCAAAGTTTGAGATATACTTTATCATACAACAAAAGTACTAAAAGAGCCCCACATATCAGAAACACGCTGAATAGTCAAATATGTCTACATATCTTCTCTACATCGACCCTCTCATTCCCGCGTGCAATCAGAGCTTCGCTTAGTGAAGATAGGGAATCTTCCTTAGTGGATGCGCATTATTCAGGCTCTTCTTTGAAGCTTTAGATTTTTCATGAATCATTGTTTAGATTCTTTCTCTCACCTTTGATCCTCACATCTTCACCTTCTTCTGTATTGAGGTACTCTTATTGAGCTTTGTTGCATTCCACTCGACACCACTATAAACTTAGTAGAAGCTCAGGATCGGCTCGATGCCCCACCAATATGTGCATGGAGTCTCTTCAAACGCCAATACATGCGTGGACTCTTGCCATTGTGTGAGGTTTCTTGTGGACCTAAGGAACTTATCAGCTGAGAAGTCGAGGAAAGCCCAAAATTTACAAAAGATTAGAAGTGGTTAACTGAAAATTCTCGCTCATAAAAACGCTGGAGTCCCCAATTATCTCATTAAAACTGAGGTATTTTTCGTGATCCTTCACTCATCATCTGAAAGAAGCTTGAAAAATGGTAAGAGAGTAAAAACAACCCATCCACTAGCGTTCTCTACTTGTTTTCTGACCAAGTTTTTGGGAATGTGCTGGAAAAGACAGACCATTTACGTTCTTCATTGTTTTGCAATGAGATAGAAGATTTATATCATGGATACCGTGTTTCGATTACTTCAAAGGGCCTTGTTTAGGTATGTTTTAAGATTGTAACAGAATCTCTATCTTTGCCATATGGCACGCTTGTTGAACTACTAAGTACTTGTTCCAATCACGTATATTACTTCTTTGCGATCTAATAGCTCTTTTTTTTTTGAATTTGATCTTTTATACTTTTTTAGTTTTTTAGTGTTCTTCGCTCCTTGGATCAATCCTCAGTCATAGTGACCAGGAGATTAGGAGACTTGAGTGTTTGTCTCTTCCTCATTACCTTTTATCTTCACATCGTCCTCCACCTCCAACTCTGCCTTTTTCTCCATTCCCCGCTTCACCTTCCTAAGTCTTTTTGTGATCGTCTTCGTGTGGTTCTCAAGTTCTGCTCGTGTATCTTTGACAATATCGAGGCCCCTTTGCAACCGGCTCAATCGTATGGCAAAAAAGGAAACAGAGTGGTAGGCAGTTGCCTGCTCCAAAGCGTCCAGCGCTTTTCGGAAAGCCTCGTATCCACTGATTTCGTCCACCACTTTAGTGTCAACTCTGTCCTCGACGTGGAACTTGAGGAGCATCTTGTAAGTGTCGGAAAGGTCTCTCAGCCCCAGCAATCCCGTAAGCTTGAGCTCGACCATGGTTTTCACATAATCGAAATCTTCAGTCCTCAAAACGTCTAAGGAGTTCTGGATTTGATCTAGGGCTGTGCCGGAGTTGGCCAAGTATTCCATCAATTTTGCTGTTCTTTGCTCAACCTCGATTATGGAGGACTCTGTCGTTTCAGCATCACACAAGAAATCCACAAACATTGCAAGAATCTCGCCGGCTGCGTATAAGAGATCCAACCCCGATATGATTCTGTTCCTGATTCCAGACATGTAGTGAGTGTAGTTCAAGAACTGTTCTTTGGCTTCTTCGAGATAGTTTTCCATAGAGAATTTGAAACAGCCACGAAGAACCTCGAGAGAAGACTCGAGACCATCGAAGTCGAATTTCCCCTTGAGGCCTATAATGAAATCAGTGCAATCGGTGAACTTCTTCTGCATCTCCTCTTCCATAGCCTTTACCTGGTCTCCAGTTAGGGCCTGATTGAACCGTTTGGGGGTGAAGAGATCCAGAGAATTCAAGAGAGGCTGCTTCAAAATTCCTTTCTTAGTCGAACGTTTGGTAATTTCGCTTGGTGAAAAAACCTCCAAAATCTTTGCGAACCTGAGCTTTGACTGTTTCTCAGAAGCAGTACCACAAGCCGCATATTCCACATTGGCTTTTTCGATAATCACCTTTTTCATCTTTCGTAAAAACTCCACCCTTTCTCTTGTCTCGGAGACGAGGTAAAGGTCATTGCCTCTCAAGAAGTCCACTCTGATTCGTTGCCAGCCGTCCGACTCGTCTAGAGCAAGCAGCTGCCATAACGTGGTGACATTGTTCTCGGTTTTGTCCAACTGGTTTACTAAAGACTTCCACCAAGGAACAGGTATGACAATAGACTGCAACTCTTCGTCGGCTTTTTTTATCTGGGGCTCTTGGATCACCAACACTTCAATTTGCTCCTCGGCCTTCATGTTAGATTCAGAATTCGGTTTGATCGTTTGGATTTCAGGAAGTGTGAGGTCAGAGGCTTCAGCTGGGGTTTTCGGTGAAGGCGTCGTTTCTACGGTCTTCTCTTCACCAGTGGGAGCTGTCTCTGCCTTCTCCATCTGAACTTCTTCTGGCAAAATAACAACGTCCTCTGTTTTGGCAGATTTCCCTTCACTGGCATCCTCTGGTGCAACCATATCATTTACTTCATTCTTCAAACCATATCCCGTTCTCTCCTCCTGAGTGTCCCCCTCTGGCAGAGAAATTTTAGTCACAAGCTTGAGCTCCCGCATGAAATCTTGAGCGCAAGTCACCATCGCTCTCGAAAAGAAGCGTTTCACAAAGTCTTCCTCGCAGCTCACAAAACTAATAAGCTGGCTACCCTCATTCTCTTCCTGTTCCTCGCTCTCCACAGTCCAACCAATCAAGGAAACTCTAGACGTAGCAGCATCTTCAATAAGCAAAGTCTGGGTAGTGGTATCAGAAGCAAATTCTCTTTCAGGCTCGATCAAATTACTTGTCTCACCGCACGCTTCCCTGAAGATCTCGTTAACCAAGTTTGTGAACTTTTCAGCAGCCGCAAGTGGCGAGTCATTCTCTCCAAACTCTCCCGCTCTGTACTGCCTGAAAATCTCTGAAAGCTGTGTGTCTACCAATCCTGGCCGTGAAAAAGAGTCAGTGGCAAGCTCTCTTGTATAAATTTCCTCTGTTGCTTCCTCAGCAATATCCACATGATTAGTCAGAAACTCAGTCTGAGTTTCAATTTTTAAAGTCTCCTCACATGCCTCATAAGTTTTAACAGCCATCTCAGGGGCCACACGCTCGTATTCTGCATCACTAGAATCAACAATTTCCCAGCTATTACCACTATCCTCTGCAATCTTCTTACGCGATCCGTAACCAAAGTTTCCAGGGTCAACAGCATACCCGATTTCTCCCGAGGGAAGAATCACCTTGATTTTTGAAAAATCTGGGAACGTCTCCACGGACTCGTTATCGTCAGTTTCTGTCTCCGGCCCACTCAGTTCAGACACACCAAACGATTCCGCCAAATCGCGAAGAATTTCCGAGATTGAAATGTTGCCTGAGCTGACATCAAAGTTTTCTTTAATTAAGAAAAACATAGGGCAATAATCGCATTCCAAGGTTTCGTCATACAAGTGATCGGATGGCACATTCGTGAGCGTGCAGCACTTTGCAGCAATGCGCACTTTTCGCAGCCAGCGACCGAGTCTGGCGACGACCTCCATGTCAAGTGTGCGCCAGAATCTGCCCCATTTTCCCCGGTCACCATTTCCTTTGAATGTCGTGATGGAGTTCTCGGTGGATGTAAAAACATTCTCTAGTCTCGTAGGGTCCCATTGCGGTTCAGTTTCGCCGGTGGGGTCAAAAAAGGTGCAAAGTCTCTCGAGGTCTCCGTGCTCAATGAAATCGCCTGTGATAGTCTTCCAATAATCGTAGCAGTTTGAGCATTCAGCACGACCAGCAGATCCAGAAGGGTCTTGCTGGCATCCTGGGCATAATTTATCTACAGTGCCCTCTTCCTCAAACTCACCGTCCCAAAAGTGGCCCTCTGAGGATTGGTCCAACGTAACTCTCCCAAGCTTCAAGGTTGGCTCCACTGTCCCGTCCAACCAAGCGTCAACGTCCTTATTTCTACTGCTTCTAAGAGCCGTCTTTCCTTCGTTGTCGTAGGGGTTTCGTGCCTGGTGCTTCACGTGCCCCCATCCCCCCAACTTCCCAAACAACCTCCTACAAGCTCTACGAATCAGTCTCTGTGGACGATTCATCAACCTCCGGAAACGCCTACGTTTTCCCGAGCCACCTTCCCTTAGAGGATTGTAGCCATTTGCTGCAGCACACGCCAGAACAGTATCTTGACTTCTCTTCAGAACAGCCTGTGAAACAACACGAACTGCAGGGTGCTCTTCATATACTGCCTGGTCTCTTTCTACGGTCCCTTCTTGGACATCTTGTCTTGGTTCGACACCATCACTTTTGCGAGTTCCTACGCATTCTACTGTGCCAACGTCAGTGGCCGTTTTTCCTTGCAAATTGGCCATGGCAGTGATCTTTGCAAGTGCATCTTCGACTTCTCGAATGTATGTCTCCGTCATCTCTGAAATGGAGGCTTTGTCTACTTTTCCCGCCGTCTGAAGATTTTTGCCACCGGATTTTTTGGCTTTTGCAGCCACTCCCAGAGTAGTTGGTTTGTTGGCCATTATATCAGAAGGGGTACTAGAAGAAGAAAACAAGGCAGAATCAGCTATTTTTTTGGCTCCCGTTGCCTCCACTGACTTGTAGAGACCGCAAGGGCCAGGCCCAGCTTTTGGCCTAGATTGCATTGTGAGCTCGCGAAAATACCAAGAGCGCTAGAGAATTATTTTCTGTGTCCCGAGGTCAATTAGAGAATAAAAAATAGGAATTTCTGTGTGATTTCTGTTCCTGGGTCAGAAAGAAGAGTAGTACAGTGGAGTCAAAAAATGATGTCAAAAAGTGCGAGACGCCCTATATTTATAGTCAGAATTCTGGTCGGGAAAAGGGGGTGGCAAACTGGCTTGGGGAGCAGTTAAGCTAGACAGTAGGGATCCGAACAAGAACGCAATAAAGTCATCACAAAGTCCACAAATATAGAGCAAACTTTTCAAGGAAAAGAACTTCTTGTATTTTTTTATTTTATTTTTGTTCAATATGCTTTTCCTTTTATGATTTCCTCTTGTGAAGCCTTTTCTGGCTGTAAGTCTGCCTCAGTGGTATACTGCCCCCGCACTGTTGATGGTGTATCTATATCTTCCTACAAAATAATCGTAACGCTACGCGCGTAATTATAATTCAATACGTTATACACTTGTCTGTCATAGTGGTCTAGGAAGTTAGTTGTCCAGGCTGGTTGCCCGGAGAGCTTTTTCAGGTGGCTCAGTCCAGTGGTGGTGCAGAGGCACCTCTCAACGTCAAGGGATATGGGGCCTCCTCTCCGTCCTCGTCCTCGTTGTCGCCCAATCTGAAGCCAACGTAGTCGTCGGTCTCCAAGCCCTGCGCAGCCTCCTGCAAAGAGCCCAAGTCTCCCGGGGTCATCAAGCCCATTTTTCCTCTGGGCGAACCTGGCACAGAAAGTGGTCTGGTCAACTTCAAGTTCAGGCTGTTCTGGAAAGGATTGGCGCCGTTCTTGAACATGTGTGGATACGCTCTCTTCAAGGACAACTGTCTGGCCTTAATGTACTCTAGCCCCATTCTCTTCCAGTCCAACAAGTCGGACAATCTCTCGGTTCTGTTTCTCTGGTTGATTCTCTGTCTGCGGGTCTTCTCGGTGAAGTCGTACATACAGTCCACCAACTGGTTGATGGACTCGTCCACGGACTTCTGTCTTCTGTCCACAATGTAGATACCGTAGTCGCTGGTGTTCTCGATCAAGTCCTCCATGTAGCCACCGAAACCGGACAAGTTGGTGGTGATCGAAGGCACGCCCATCACCGTACACTCGGCGGGCGTGTAGCCCCAAGGCTCGTAGTACGAGGGGAACACACCCAAGTGGCAACCCCTGACAAACTCCTCGTAGTCCAAGGACAAAATCGGGTTGTTGGCGTTGAGGAACTCGGGGTGGAAGATGATCTTGACCCTGTCCTCGGGCTTGTTGAACAACTGCACGCGGCGGATCTGGTTCAAGATCGGATCGTTGGCGTCGTCCGTCATGTTGTGCGTCACAATAGGAGGCAAACCTTCTCTCTTCAACGCGAAGATTCTTCTCTTCAACAACACCCTGTCGGCGGGCTTAATCAAATCGTCGATTGAAGGCACCTCCTGGCCGTTGGAGCTGATCAGGTGCGTGTTGGGGAATCTGGCACAGTGCTCAAACAAACGATCGCCGATCTTCTTCTGGACCTCGGCAATGGTGTTTTCCAACTGCTTGACGACGGCCTGGCCCTTCAACGTTTCCACGGTGTACGAGTTGATCTTACCAGGCATGATGATAAATGCCACAACTGTCATCTTGGACCCGGCCTGCTTCAACCTGTGGTTCAATCTGGCCAACGCCTCGATAAACACATCCGCACCCTTGTTTCTGAACTCGTATCTGCCCGCAATAAAGAAGTACAAGGTGTTGTCCAAGTCGAAGTCGTAGTTACCATAGAAATGGCCTTTGACAAACTCGTTGATTTTCTCCTTCTTCAACTGGTGCAAGTTCTGGAACTCGTGCACTGCAGAGAACTTCACCACGTTCAACCCGTTGGGCAACACGCCATCTGGCTTTCTCTTCAACAAGTGCTCGGACTCGTACGCAGTAATATGCGACACGGTGGTGAACACGTCTGCCGAGTGGGTGGCAGATCTCTCGATGCAGTAGCGGTGGTAGATGCCCCTTTTGCCCGCCTCGGCGTCCACGTCGAAGTACTGCAAGTTGTTGTAGAAATCGGTGGACCCGGCACACAAGTACCGGCCGAGCAACGTGGCGTGGGTGGTGAAGATCGTGGTCACGTCGATTTTCCGTTTGCGGCAGAGAGGCAACGCCACACCGGCCAACCATTCGTGGCAGTGGCAGATCACCGCCCGCTCGCGGTCGTGGAAGACCAATTCGCCCAAAAACCACGCCACAAGGTAACCCAAAAGAATGGCCTCGTTGGTTTCTGAGTCGTGGTCGGGCGTAGGAATGCCGGCCGTGTTCCACAAGTCCGCCTTCCATTCGTTGAGCTTGTAGCCTGCAGAGTTGATATCGAACAACAAAACACGGGGTGCTCCTTCGATCAACCATCTTCCGTAGAGCCACTTGATTCCTCTTTCGCTCATGGAATCCAAGGCCTTTTGCACGAGAGGGTCGGCCACGGGGATTTCTTCTACTTCGATTTGCGCACTCTCATGGTTGAGCGGGCCGATTAAAGTGTACCTTTCTCTGTACTCTGCGACGGTGATGGGTGCCTTCGACTTGAGAACAGAGTAGATACCGCCTACCTTGTGTGCGACCTCGGTGGCCACCTCGAAAAGAAGGTGGTTCTGGATATCTCTGGTCATTGAAAGTACTGTTTTTTAGTTTTCGAGTCTTGGATGTCGAGGGTCGTCTAATGAGCGTTGTCGGGCGCAGCAGGAGCCGAGGGTGCCGAAAATAGGTGGTGCAAAAAGTGGTGAGATTCGTGCAAGGCGATTTTCGAGAAACCGGAAGATTAGTGCGGACGATGCGGGGTCCGTCCGGTCGAGATAAGTGGCTATTAAGTGCAGAGCCAGGTCAAGGGGAGCCAGTTTCTTTAGCGAGACAAGCGAAAATCAAGGAAAAGAACAGAAGCAAAAAACAGGACAGCGAAAAATCGAGATCTCCCCACTTAAAAGTACATGTCGGAATGTGGGGCTGGCGTCGGCGTCCCGACTACGACGTGGAGATTAGGGTGCAAGACTGGTGGAATTCGTGGGGTCGCACCGTGAAATCTGGGTTGTTCCTGCAGTGTCGCCCCAGTGCAGTGGGTTGTTCCATGCGTCTACAGGCGCCCCCGCTCGAGAAATGCTGGGGCATTTCCGAATCTTTTTAACGGTTTTTGTTTGGTAACTTCTAGGGGTCTAGGACCACTAGTGGGGTGGAGGATTAATATATATAAGAATATCAGAGTCCCGCAATTCCCTTTATTGTTCGTTTCATTCTCCTACTCGTCATATCTTACCGGACGTCCATGGCCCAGAGGATTCCGCACCATCACCGCTGGCCCCTCTTCGCAAGAGTGACCATGCACGCAGGGCTAACAGGCCTGGAAAACTTCAGGCCTGAACTCCGGTGGGGCGAATACGAGCGGGATTGCCAGATCTGGAAATTCACCCGTACTGCCAAAAACGTGTGGGGTGACATTAGAAGACCTTATTGAAGGAATTGGGCAGAAAATACTCGCAAATATGGCTGGTGCAACTCTGCCCGCCCCATGAATATTTTTCGTCCCGTTTTTGGCTCTCCGCTTTGGAGCTGGCTTTTCCGGCCCCAGAGAAAGCGAACGCGCGGGGCAGCCCCGGGCTCGTATCCCAACGCCAGGAAATGGGTGAAGGATGATGCCGGATAATTTCCCACCATCCCTCCTTTTTCAGCTAATTATTGCATCAGAGTCGGTGGTGTGATATGGTATTTCCTCTTTCGGTCATCTTCTAACGGGTTTGCTCTGGTGGTTTTGCTTCCGAATCCCGCAGTCAGGGCTGGTTGATGCCTCAAGGTTTCAGTATTCTGCGTCTTTGTAGCGAACGGCGGTGCAAGCGACGGATCATTTCTTTTCTGCTTGGCGTTGCCCGGCGAATTGAGTTTGGCGGGATTTTGACTTTCTCTCTACTGAACTCGTCTCTCGTAAGGCATAGAACCTTCTCCTGCTACTTGCTTGTGGCTAATGGGTACTCACTTGACGATACCAGGTACGACGGTAATTCACATTAGAACGAGTAGTATGGGCTGAGCACTTTGTTCACAGTTAATCAAGAAGCATTATTCTACGATGATCCCTGCTTTTTCACGGTATTGTCGTATTTTTCTCTTTCTGCAGACTCTCGGAAGGCTCCAACGGATATCTACGGGTGAATTGTCCTTTCTTGATTATTATTATGGAGGTTGTTCCATAAGATAAGTGAGCAATGACCCAGCTTAGCTCCGTAGGTGCCCTTCGCATACTGAATTGAGATAACCTCCACTAGAGGCACCACTGGTGTTTTGCGTTACGGGTCCTTTGTACCCAGATTGTGTATTTTATGAGAAGTTCTATAGATTCTGTATCTTGATCGTTTGAGCTCAATACGGGTGTCCCTTGAGGTGGCCTTGTGTATTGGAATCTCACTGTAACTATTGTAGTTATACCGACGTGAAAGTGTGTTTATTTTTTATCGTTCTGGTGAGCACCCACGGTATTTCGTCATACGAAGTTGCAGTCTTAAGAGTTGCCCAGTCTATACTATGAAGCAGTAGAAATATGGGCTATTAAACACTGCTAAAGAATGCCTGCAGAAATACCCTAATATATATCCGGACAACCCAGAGGGGTACTATCGCAATACCCTAAGAAGCTCACTCTGAAATGCGTAAGATGTCCCCTATGGTATGCCCTATATACCCCACGACGTATCCTGATAAACACCCTCACTACTTCTACAATCTCTTCCGTCACCTCTCCGCCTTTGTTCCTTATGTGTTATCTCTTTCTATGTCATCTATGTGTCTCCATTACTGTCTACTCCTCCATCTCCGAGTCCGAGTCTCCCGGCCCCAGGAACTGCACCAGGTTTTCCTTCCCTTTGAACCCGAGCCAAGTGCCGTCCTCTTCCTCGCCCATTTCTTCGTCCGACTCGTACTCCTGCTGCAAGCCTAGCTCGCTTTCGCCCGCAGACTCGCTTCCTTCCTTTGGAAGTTCTCGGGGTGCCACAAGGTACGAGTGCATGTAGCCAGACCTCTTACTGAGAAGCACCACCTCTTTAGCCACGCGGGCCAAAAAACGCTTGATGGTGCGTAAATTGGGCTGGAACTCGAACTTGTGCTGGCTGATGTAGCCGCCGTGGTGCGCAAGCGTTTCCTTGACCCAGAGCAAGTTGAACTCGATGTGCTGGCTGCCCTCGGTTCGGGTCATTTTCTCGGCCAAGTACTTCAAAAGCCTGTTGACGTAGACCGTAGGAATGTCGCTGCACACGAGCCGAATGTCGGCCACGGGGATGCTCTCGACGACCTTGTCGATCAAGTTCTCCTCGTTCAACCGGAACGCCATCACCAAGGCAAACACCCATTGTTTCTGTAGCAAGTTTTCGGCGATGCTCTGCGGCGTGACGTCCATGTCCAAGTCGAACGGGTCGAACACGACCGAGGTGTCGGTGGAGAAAATCAACAACCCTTCCGTGGACGCAGCTGCGAATGCTGACGACGTGGGAGAAAATTTGACCGACGTCACGCGCACCTGTGGTCTGAGACTGCGCATACTGGGGTCGCCACGGTGGGATCCGGGTAAGCTGCGGTCGATTCGGGCCTCTTTGTCCACTTCTTCTCCCTGCGTGTCGATCATCTCGAGGGATACACCTGCGTCGGTGATCTTGGAACTGTTCAACATGGTCAACGTGCCGTCGAGCGACATGTTCTCCGACACGATGAACTTTTTGAGGAGCACCTCGTCTGCAATGTCGTAGAGACAGATACTGTTGTTGTTGCCTCCCGCGATGAGACTGAGGCCATCAAAGGAGTACGAAATAGTGGTGAAGTTCTTGGACCGGGCACTGTTTTTCAGCGCGAACCGGTCCTCCAAATGGCGGCCGGAAAACACGTCCTTGCGAATATCGAGCATGTGCACCTGCTTGGCGTCCTCCACGTCGTAGAACACCAAACTGCCGTTGAGTGTGCTCACTGCCACCTGCTTACTATCTGGGCTGACAGCTAGGGCCAACACATCGTGCTCCACCTCTATAGGCTCGACCTGTTGGGATCTGCTGAAGATGTTCCAGATGCGGATGGTCTTGTCCCACGAACTGGAGGCCAACACCGAGTTTTCCGTGCCGAAAGCCAAGCACGAAATGGGCCCTTCATGGCCAGCCAACGAGTCCAAAAGCGACCCGGTCTGCACGGACCACACGTAAATCTCAAACTCGTCGTGCGACCCCGCCACGACCACCTCGCCCGAGGGATCCACGGCCATGCTGTTGAACTGCACTCTTTTTGGTGCTGTGAAGGTACGGAAGTTCCGGAACCGGATCAAGTCCCACGCCCGCACGGTGCCGTCCATGGACGCGGAGAACATCACCTGGCCCTTCTTGGCAAACTCCACGGCAGTCACCGCGCCGGTGTGCTCGGTGAACGTGAAGAGACAGAACCCAGAGTGGATGTCCCACACTTTTAGCTTTCCGTCGTCCGAGGCCGTGACGGCACGTGACCCGTCTGGCGAGTAGCACACGGCGTTCATGGCGTCGTAGTGGCCCTGTTGTTTCAAGATGTACGACTCAGATTGCCACTCGTACACCAAAAGCTGGCCTACTTTGGAGGAGCCGAATGCGAACCACTCACCGGATTTGTTGATGGTCACCGTGTCGACAGCATTCTGGCCCATGCTCAACTGCTGGATCATGGTGAACTCCGGGAGCTCGTATAGTCTGAACTCACCGGACGAAAACCCCACCACCAAGGTGTTGCTGCTGGCGTGGAAGTCTGCACATGTGATCTTCGTGCCCTCCATGTGGAAGTAGTGCTTGGACACGATGCGCCACAGGGCGTTGTCGAGTTTTTCTTCTTTTTCTTTTTCTTCTTTTTCTTCATCTTCGTCGTCTTCTTCGTCTTCTTCATTGTCCGCTTCCTCGTCGCTCAGCTCCACTGCAAGGTACTCCCACTGGAACAACGCACCGTCCTTACTGAGCGTATATATGATTTCCTGGGTCGAGTCGAAAAACGCCCGCAAAACGTAGTCGCGGTGGCCCGCCATGGACATGGCCGCGTCCTTGTCCTCCGAATGGAGAGAGAAGATCCGCGTGGTCATATCTTCGGCAGTGGAGATGACAAACCTGGAGTCCTGCGACCAGGTGACGGAAATCACGTCACTGAAATGGCCCGCGTAGTTTCTGTGGCGCACGAACGGCGCAAACTGCCGGTCTTCCGTGTAGTCTGGCGTCTTCCATATCTGGACGAATCTGTCCAAAGCAACGGCGAAAAAGTGGCCATCATGTGAGAACTGCAAGTCGTGCACGACTCCCTTGAAGTTGAAATGGTGCAACACCACACGGGACACGAAATTCACCAAGATTCCGCGGCCGTCCTCGTCCACGGATATCATAAGTGTGGCCTGCCTGTTCAAGGCGATCCTGGCGATATTCTTCCTGTGCTGGTAGCTGAAAGTAAACGCCTTGTTACTGATCAAGTCGAAGCAGCTGACTCTGTTTCCGACGGGACTCAAGATTTTGCTGCCGTCTTCGGTGAACACCAAGTTGCCTTGGCTGTACACGGTCCCGACCAAATTGGACAATCTAAAATCGGATTTCATGGCCAACAGTTACGGTGAATATGCGTAATAGTATGGAGCGCATTTTTCAAGAGATGAGCGATGAGACCAGAGTGCATGTTGTGTACAGGTCACCTTGGTACCACAGAGATTATACTAGCAGAGACGGCCAAATATAAATGGTCCGGGGAGTATTCGAGCTTTAAGCAGCGACAATATATCTTTTCCAAAAGCACCCGAAAGATCGTCGGTTGTGGGCAATGTTCTGACTGTTTTCTCCATTGGTGTACGGGTCTCGAGCACATCTATGCCACTCTTACCAACGATTTACACTAACTATCCACCTCGTCATGGGCCTCTCCAGCAATGTCATGAACATGAAGTTCATGCAGAAATCGCAAAACAATACCGCTGAAGCGCAGCAGCCGGAAGTGAAGAAAGTGAAGGATTCTTCCGAATGGCTGTTGCCCAGTGGCACTATCAAGGCAAAAGTCAAGCCAGCAGTGAAGATAAGAACCGTGGGTTATGGTAGCATAGCGTCTTTGACGGCCAAAGATGACGAACTGCAAAGCGCAGAAGACTCGAAACCAACAAAGGCGTCTCTGCCTGAAAAATTAGTATGTCCCTTCGATCTCTATCGGACTCGTAGGTCGCTACGAAGCACCTAATTCAGCACTAACATTCTAGAAATCCTCAGCCGCCGACGATGCAGAGAAGTTCCTTAGCGGAATCCTAGATAAAACACAGAAGGCCAAGAAAAGACTGCAGAAGCAGAGCAAGCAGCCGCGCAAAAAGACCAAGACTCTGCTCTCCTAGTGCCTAGTTCTGCCTATTTCTTTTTCTTCTCTGGTTCCGCAAAGAACCCTCCCTTGATGAGAACGTCTCTCGTCGCAGCATTTATGTGTTTGAATCGGTCCGGCCCAAGATGCGTGCCGCCAAACCATCTGCTGACCACCACAACCACATTCCACACATCCATAATCTGAAAGTTAGTAATAGATACCACAGCAAGAAATTACAAGATAGTCGACATACCGTCATTAGGTGGAGCATGCGCAGCCCTGCGGCGGTTTCTCCGTCGTCGTCGCAGTCCTGAAAGGACGTTCCATTCAAACCTTTGATCCGCATGGACGTCATATTATGTGTAGCTTTGGCGATTTTGCGGTCGCTGGTCAAGTCGTCGATATACCGGTTGGCTTCTTCGACCGAGTGGGCCTCTCTCGCAAACGCAATGAAAGAAGACCCACGGTCTAATATGGGGTCTGATATAGTCCATTCTGCAGTGTAGTCATGAGCCTTTGCAGGTGCTGCTTTTTCGCCCGAACTGGCGTTTTCGGTGTCTTTCGCCGCGTCTAGCAACTTCTCCCTCTTATTGTTGATTTTCACCTGCTCCATTTTGCGGGAGATTTCCTGTAGTTCCTTTTCGTGCTCTTCGTTGTATTCCTCTAGAAATACCTGTATTTCGCCTAGCAACTCGAAAATAATGACCATTTCCTCCATGAACACCTTCTCGATGATTTCACTTATCTTGTTCTCCACATACTTGACATCGGGGTACTTTCGTATGTCCTTGGTAGTCACCTGTATTACGCTTGGTTTTTCCAGAGGGTACTCTCTAGGAAATGCTAACTGAACGGAGATATCGCTATAGTCGGGAATGGTAAGGAGCACAATTCCGGGACCATTTTCCTCGATGCTGCCCGGGTAAATCGCCTCGATTGCGTCGATTTCGTCTTTTAGTTCGGAGTATGACATTCTAGTCGAACTTTGTTGCAATGGTGAGCCTTGCGATGGGCCTGAACTAAACGAAAATGAAAACTGCTTATCCCTGTGAGGCACTTCTTTTAATTTTCGAGAACGATTCGGGAAAACACCTTCTTTTCAATGCTTCTAGAGGTTTGGTGATAATGATGATCTGTAAATCGTGGCTCGATCTGGCCTGTCTGAAGGCATTCGCGTATACATAACGCGCAGACCATACATTTGCTAAGAAGACACTATAGCATGCCCACATTCGAAGAGTTCAAGGCCGAAGGAAACAGTGCGTTTTCCAATAAGCAATATATAAAAGCCGCTAAAATATACCGTGATGCCATCGCTCACCATGGCGATAACCCGGTGATTTACTCCAATAGAGCCCAGTGCTTCCTATGCCTCAAAGACTGGACAAGAGCATACAGGGATGCGGCATTGGGACTCCAAAACACACCCAATGACAAAATAAAGTTGAAGTTACTATTTCGTAAAGGTACTGCGGCCAAGGAATTGGGCTTTGAGGCCGAGGCCATTCAACTATTCCAGGAAGTCTTGAGTATTGACCCCGCCAATAGTGGTGCGCAGGAAGAACTCGCCATCTTGACCAACGTGCCAAAATCGAAAAAGCTCAAAGCGGACGACGGGACTGTAGTACCCGTTGAACTTGTGGATGAACTTCCCCGAGAATTTGCGGATATTCTATCCGCCGCACCCACACCAGCGGAGCCCAAGAAAACCGTGGAACAAACCGTGGAACAAGCCGTGAACCTGGAATTAGTGGATAGCGCTGCAGAGGAGCTTTTTGGGAAAAAACCTGAAAAGCCTCGAGACGCAACTCAAGCAAAGGAAGACGCCCCTAAGCTGTTTGTGCTGATGCCTTCTATGCATTTTTTGAAAGGCTTGAAGCTGGTTGCTCCAGAGGAGAAAGCTCGGTCTTACCAGTACGTAACCCGCTTAGAAGACTCTGTATTGGTATCTCTTTTCCAAACGCTGGGGGTCGACTATGAGTTCTTCGAGTTCTTCGTCGAAGCAAGCACGTTCGTCATTGTTAACGAAAGTGACAAGCGTACTACGCACGACATTCTCAGGAAGCTCCGGCTCATGTCCACATTCAACAGATTTTCCCTTACACTCACTATGTGTGATGATAAGCTACTTCAGAAACTAATCTCTGAAGTAAAACGCGTCTCGCCAGACGTTCTCCAACAGCTCGAACAAATTCTCCTGTCAAGTTGAGCACACCTAAGAGCCCAAAAAGAGGTCCTTTCGCAACCCTGTCCCGACTAATTTGTACGGTTTGGGCTGTATCATGTCCACGAAAAACTGCGGGTAGTACGACTCGATATTGAGCCAGTTTTTAACCGTGCACAACACAGGAACTACTATGGCTGCAGCCAATATCGACGCCGCCGCAATGAAGAGCACCGTGGACCAATATATCGCCATAATCCGTCGCCTTCTTTCTTTCTTCGAATAGTACTGCAACCGAAGCTGGCTTCCAGGTTTGAGCCACATTAGCATCATGGAGTGCACGGTGTTCGCAAGTGGGATTAGTATCACCGGAATCTGAGCGTAGAAGATCATGTGGGCTATCATGAAATCGGCTGCAAAATACGATTGTTCCGTCACTTTGCAGAAGTACTCTCTCAAGGGCTGTGTCAAGGTTCTCCATCCTAGTCCTGCTGTCAACCACTTGCCCGACCACCATGCCCTATTAGAACGGCCGTCCATCACCTCTCGACTCATGAATATGGCATTGATGATTTGGAGTGTGACTTTCTGGATCATTGTCATCAAGCAAAAACCAAGCACGGTCTGCTCACCATCAAAGTTCTGAAATACAAATAGGATGATCACCGAGAAGAGGTGAACTGCGATAGATAGTGTGTGGGTTATCGCGGCCACAATGGCGGGGTAGCTCTTCATGAAGGAGCTTATTAATGGCCCAAAACAGAGGCAGAGAACAAACACAATCAACATGACCACCATATTGAACAACACAGGTATCATGGCAACAAACAAGATCCGCGCTAGAGCATAGGAAGGCGTCTCCCACGCAGTTTCATTTTGGGAGTTCACAAACAAGAATGCGGTCATGATGAAGAACATGATCAATATCTGTGGCAAAACCACTGTGGTGATGATATTGAATCTGGACGGCCGTACCTGGTTGGTGAACTTCACCTCTTCCTTCCCGTAGTGCAACTTGATTTTCACGCCCGTGTACCTACTCCGGCCAAGCTTGGTGTAATTGGCCCACGATTTGGCAGAGACTTGGCTGTTACCTGAATGGAGCCACTTCACAAAATTCATGTAGTCAGCGAAGAATTCGTTCCAGACGAATTGGTTGGGGTTGAAAATGAATGGACTAATGATGAGCCCAATCACGATGATCCAGAAAAATGTGAACACTGGTTTCCACATGCTCGTTGAGAAGTAAATCACTAATAGAAAGAGAAACGCTCCAAACGTTAATGATTCATTTCCAAATCGAGTGTAGAGGTCGGCAAAAGACTCTCTTCGGGTGGCAAATCCCCTTCCAGTTGCAATGTACTGGGCACCGCCAATGGAAATATCCCTCACTAACGATTGAGAGTATATTTTGCAGACGAAGATTTCAAACAAAGGAGACAACGAAGACATGTGTTTTCCTATCCTGGTTATCGACTTGTATATCCCCCTTTCTGATAGCTCGTACACTGTTAGCGGAAGCATGGACATGAAGAATACCAAGAAAATGGAAAGGATACACCTCTCAAGCCATCCGATCACAGGTATGAGATTTGCGCAAAACTCCGGCTCCCTTGGATCTGTGATGGGACGAAACTCGTGGTACTTGCATATCATGGACTCGCTTGTCAAGGCCGCAAGATTGATGCCAATCAAGAGGAAGAGCTGGATGGAAAGGATGATGAAGAAGTTGTTGAGATGAAACCCAACGTGAGCGTAATAGAAAGAAAGCATTCTATCCAACGGTAACTGAGTACCAAGATAGAAATACTCCCGAGAGAGATTTTGCTCTCCCATTCCAGCGCCGATCTTGGTAATGAAGTTCAAAATGGAGGTGAATCCTAGATCCCTACCTTTGCCACATTGCATGTACTCGCAATGTTTGATGCGTCCTCCTCGTGTCACCGCAGTCATCCCAGCATATATGTCTTCGTTTAGGTGAAGGCCCCTTTGTGCTTTGGAAACTCCACCCCTGGTTGTCATGAAGATTCCATTGAGAAAATCTGGGTGACCGTAGTGTAACTTTCCACCGATCTGGGCAAGAGTTCTTGCAAAAAGGGTGCCAAACGTCTGCTCTTTTCCTGCTGCGATGTCACCCAAAATTCCAGTATTTTCAGAAAAAATGTATTCTCTTGTGCCGATGATGGCGACGGAATTTGGTTGAGAATACTTTTCAAAATCGTTGGAGTATGGGTCAATGAGGTGTTGTTCCTCAAACTCTGCCAAGATGTTACGAATCTTGAGGCACTCCTCGATGTAATTATCTTGGTTTGCATCAATGAGCTGAATGTATTCGCCGCGGGTGAAAATCACTGAGTGGTTCTGGTTGTCAGATTTGCCGTCACCCAAGATTGGGTAACCTGAGAGCCTGATTCGATATTTCGGAATGCGTCGAGCATTTGCACCTTTGGGACACGAGCCGTCAATAAGACATGAGAAATATGTGAGTGACCCGTCCATTGAATTCAACACCTCTTCGATGTAAGCAATCTGAAGCTCTGGGTATGCCCTCAATAGGACCTCTGCGCTTTCATGCTCTTCGTCGGTGAAGTCCTTGAACCTTTGCATGGACACGGTGATGAAAAACTTCCGAAGAGTTAAGTCTTGGATGTCCTTGAGTCTGTCCTCATCAAAACCGTTTGAATCGTTTTCTTCTTCGGTCTCCAAGTCCAAGAGCATCTTGATCGATTTGGAGTAATTCATGAACCCAAAGACTGTTCGGTATAGCGTCTGTGACCTCAAAGATGCCCAGATTCTTGTCCGCATTGTGAAGATGGGTGTTGCTTCCCTGAACCCGACCAAATCGTAAGCATTATCGTCCTCTTTGTCCCTGAATGCACTGAGATCGCCACTTTTACATTCATACTCCTCGGCCATTAACTTCGTGTCACGGACGAAATTGAGCCATTCCAGCGAATAAAGCTGCTTCAAGTATTCTAGAAGGGTCACTTGGGCGTACTTGTCTTCTTCTTTGATGATCTCTTTCAACAGGAGAATTATCCTCTCACTGTAATGAGGAATGAATACCGTGAAGCTGGGCATACTTTGTATCTCACGGGCTTCGGGAATCGATGACGTGAGGGACTGGGCAAAGAATGAGATTCGTCTTTGGGCCTCTGAACTTTCCGAGAAAATTTTGAGCCTGAGAGATTCATCCTCCTGAGAGACAAAAAAACTGGGCTCGTTTATGACGGTGGAAGTTCCTCGCTCCTGTGTTTGATGATATATGAGTTTCTGGACCTGCTCAATGGAAATGTAATGCTCGCGATACATCGACACCACAATAGCGTTCCATATTTTTGAAACCATGTACGTTTCGTCGGAGCTTTTGATACCACTGGTGACGAGAAGCTTGGAGTATATTCTCTTTGGAAGCCTGGAGTAGATGTTGTTCCATGGTGTCCAAATACTCGAACCAAGGTAGTAGCACCTCGCCACCGAAAACACGGTTGTCCAAATGACGTACCAAAGATACGTGTCAAGGAAGAATAACACAAACTCCAAAACAAATATGAGAACAAGAACCACGTGCGGCTGAAATCTGCACGATACCTGGCCGATCCACCTATCCCCAATGCAGTTGGTCTTCATTACACTCAACTCGCGGATGGGGTGTCTCATTGGAAGTGTCAAGAAAAGGTACGATTCCAAAAACTTGGAACAGAATACGGCAAGCCAAAGTCCAATGGATGCGATTTTATCTTCTCCATTGAGCTTGTGGAAATCTGAAGTGAAACTTTCCAACGCGAGCTGTGCTCTCCCTTTCAACTTGCACCCAAACGCCCTTAGAGGGGGCACAATGGAAAGATACAAAACCGTGAAGACAGAGAGCACAAAATGGCACGCGGCGATGGAGATGCCCGCTGAATCGCCGTATGATTGGAAGTTCATCGCGTATATGAGGATTGTGGGCGCAACGTTCAAAACGAGTAAGATCAGAAGACACCAGAACCGCTTCATAATAGGATGAGAACCCTCCCAGCGGCGGGGCAGAAACCTGAATTCCAATATCAATGCAAATAGGCTTATAATGACCAGCACAGCGCCTGCTAAGGAGATGATTGATAGTCTCGTCTGGACAGGGGGCCTGTTGTTGTAGGAGATCTCGTAGCCCGAAGTGTAGAGCGGATACGAATGGAGCGACGTGTAGTACCAGAACATCGACAGGTGAATAATGATAACTCTGCTGAAGTTGACCACAATGTGCATCCATGTTCTCGTCTCGCGGTAGGTCTTGGTGAACACCTTCAGCCATTCGACGTCCGCAAGGGCCTTGAAACGTTCGTCCTTTTGCAAGTCCATGATCGAGGTCCGGTCGGACAACGCTATGCGCTGCAACCCCGTTCTGTGCCAGAACAACTGGTTCATGTCGTCGTACCCCACGATGGTGTCGTGGTCCTTGTCGACGCGCTCCAACTTCTCACTCTCCTCATCATATAGCTGTTCCCGCAAGGTCATGTAGAGGGGTGTGATCACGTGGTCGAGGAAGTCGAGCTTGTGCCGCTGGAAGTCCCCGTAGTCGGAGAGCGACGTGTAGTAGTCGATACAGCACTTGAACAAGAAGCAGAGGCACTCCGGCATGAACCGGATGTTGTTGGCCTCGCCCCATATCAAGAGGTACAACGCCACGTGCGTGACCTGCTCGTGCGGGGTCAAGCGGGCCATCTTCATCTGCCACTGCTTCTGCGCAAAGTGGAAGCTTTCCGCCACGTGTGCTGCTTTTTTCTTGTTCTTCTCGTACTTGCGCGGCAAGTCGTCCAAGTCCATTTCCGCAGCGAAGTACCACTTTCTGAAGTTCGCCCGCGGGCCCCCGATGTAGTCGCCGTGGATCGTTCGAAGCGCCATGTACGGCCCCAGTCGCGAGGCCCGCGAGTCGAGCAACGTCACAAAATACGACGTCATGTTGCTGACGTTGTCCGGCTGAAAGGAAAACGTGAGCTGCAAGCGCGAGAATATCGCCCCTATTTCCTCCTCCAGAATGGGCACGGATTCCGGAGGCCCCCACCGCCTGGAGCTGATTGTTCTGAGCCCCTTTTTCATCCGCTCCTCGTCGTTCTCCTCGTGTGCAAAGCTGTCTGATTTTCGCGGTTCGGCCAGGTAGCTGGAATTGACGAAGAACGGGGTGTTTTCGCCGTGCATCAATTCCGCCACGGAAAAAGAAGCCTGGGTCTCGGCGGGGCCCAGTGCTGTCTGGGTCTGCTGCAACGGGATGGCCGATCTGACCTGGATGTGTTTGGGGGACAGAAACATGATTGTGGAAAGAACCAGGTACAAAGCACTAAAGTGGATGCGAATTTTGCAACCGCAGCCGGCTGCGAAAAGTGCGACCGGCTGAGCAATGGAAAAATGCCAGGCTGCGCACCAATACTAACCACCTAATAAACAACCAAATCCACCAAAAAATCTAATACCATCTACACCACTACTATACCATTACCTCGTGACTGCCATTACCCTAATCGTCCGTGTCCGAGTCGTCGGAAAGTGCCGCCGGGTCGCACCCGTTGTAGGCCACCAAGTTCGGCAGCCCGGCCCGCTCCTGGATCGACGCGTCGTTGATCATATTGGTGTTGGCCAACTCCAACACCTTGTCCTTGACCTCCCACACGTGGACGCCCAGGCTGAGCAAATTGGCCACCAACCCCGAGATTATCGGTGCTGCCATCGATGTTCCTGAAAGTCTTTGTGGCTTTTTCCCGTTGTCCACGTCGATGCTCGCAATCTCTACGCCCGTAGTGAAAATGTCCACGCACGGCCCCCAGTTCGAAAACTCCGCTATGTTGCTGGTGGTGTCGTCGACGGCACCCACGGTGATGGCACGCGGGGCGCTTGCGGGCAGCATTTCGCATGCATTAATGTTCTGGTTGCCTGCTGCCACCACGATCACCAACCCTGTCTGAGCAGCCAGATCTATCACTCGGTTAAGTAGCGAGTTGGCGATGGCTCCAAGACTGAGGTTGGCGATGCCGGGGCGGTTGGCTTTTTTGCGGTGGTTTACCGTGTATTCTATGGCGGCCATGATACTGCTGAGCGAGCCGTGGCCCGATTTGTCGAGCGTCTTCACACCTATAAGCGTCACCTTTTTGGCCACGCCGTAAGTTGCCGAACCGACGATTCCGGCCACGTGTGTTCCGTGCCCGTTGAGGTCTTTTCCCCCTTCGTTGGTGAAATCTTTGCCGATTTCCGCGCGGTTCCCAAACTCCGCATTTTCCGTCTGGATTCCCGTATCGATCACGTACACGTTCACGTTTTCGCCCTGCGCACGGTCGTCGTAGTAGTACGCTCTATTTGCGGTCCGTTCCCTGTTTTCTTGCGAAAGCTTAACAAGGTGAGTTGGAGCATTATCCTGTTCAAGTATGGAAAAGGCCTCGAATTCTACGTCTGCGGTTATCTCGGCCACAAGCGGACACCGGCGGAGTCTCTCCAACGCGTTTTTGGAAAAGGTCCCCGAAAATCCCACCAAATCGCCTATCTTGTAGTACTTATTGATGAGCCGTTTGAACCGCTGGGCTACGGGGAAGGTGAAGTCGTATTTCATGAACTTCTCCATGGTCTGGCTTTGTTTCAATAGCACGAGGTGGCTGCGACTGACCACCGCCGCAATAGCAAGTAGAAAATAAGCATATGAAAGCATTCTTCTTAGTTTCATCGTTTTGTGAACACTCACGAGAACAGAGCCGCTATTTGAAGAAAGCAGTATTTTGTACGGTGCCTTTTGAGAATCTTCTCCGCTGCTGCTTCTGGCCACAGACAGCCTCTACGCATGCATACTTATCAGATTTATTTCCATATTAGATTATTTCTCACGCACCGTGCGCCACTTCCGCCAGTAACAACAACAAAACTGACGAGAATGGCTAGCCCGGTCGGAATTAACAGCTTCCTTTCTCAAACGTCTCTTCCAATCTACAACGATTGGAGAAAGTTCTTTCTTTCTTCCTCTGGCAAACTGAGCATAAAGTCCTTAACGGCATTAGCAGCTACCGATCTGTCCTTGCTCAATAGAGAGTACAAGTCCTGGCGCTTCTTTTCTGTGCTCAACTCCTCGATCTTCTCCTGCAACTTTTCGTGGTTGCTCTCAATGAAGTTGCTGACGGCCTCGTCGTCGTCGTATTCGACGGTAGGCATCCAACTCTTCAACCGGGCGACCTTCTCCAACTTGGTCTTGCAAACCACAGTCTCGGCGATTCTCTTCAACAAATACTCCTCGTTCAAACGACGGCGCAAACGCCAGAAGAAGAATCTTCTCGCGTGTCTCCACTCGAGCTCCTTTCTGATGACACCCTTGGCCAACATACGACCAGATCTGTCGTGCAAGTCTGCGAATTGAACAGAGATCTGACTGTAGATCGGTAACAAAGCTGCTTCACGTGCAGACAACTGCGCCGACACCTTGCTGTGCTCCTCGGGGCTCAATTGAGTGGCCAACTTCTTCTTCAAGTCGGCGTATTGGGTGTCCAATCTCTCCATGGCGGAGATCAACTTATCACGTCTGAACTTGATGCCAACCATTCCTTCTGGCTCCAAGACACCGGCTCTGGAGTCAACGTCGGCGTACATCTCCATCATGTCGGAGTTGATGGTAGGGTCAACAACTACCCAGGAACCACCTCTCAACTCACCGTGGGGAGGAATGTACGTGAAGATGGGCTGCTTGAAATCGACCAACGAATCAACAATGAACGATCCGTACTTGAGAACCTCGTTGTACATGTCACGCTGACCACCGGAGAACCCTCTCCAGTTGGCGAGGATCATCAATGGCAATTGTTCACCGTGGTTGAAGTCGTTGATGGCCTGCGCAGTCTTGAATGCAGAGTTAGGGTACCACACCTGGCCAGCCTCCTGAATCATCTGTTCCATGGAGTCTGGGTTAGCAGGGTCTGCTGGAATCAT
This sequence comes from Metschnikowia kunwiensis, assembly GCA_030583255.1. Lineage (NCBI taxonomy): Eukaryota > Fungi > Ascomycota > Pichiomycetes > Serinales > Metschnikowiaceae > Metschnikowia > Metschnikowia kunwiensis. The sequence goes on from JAJMHQ010000018.1 coordinate 219,334, forward strand.
GTTCTCAACCGTTCTGGTCTCAACACCAATGACACCAATGGGGATACCTCCAAGACGAGCTCTACCAACAACAACACCCTTCGCCCAGCCGGACAACGTCTCCTGGAAAGAGTCCTTGTCGAACAAACCAGACTCGAACGAACCGTCCTCCTTCTCGCGACCAGCAATCATCCATCTGACGTCCTGGGGCTCGTCCCTCGATGGGTAGAAGTCAATGTCTCTGTCCCAAGAGTCGACGGAACTCAAGATTGGGATTGGAGTGTCACGCTTGGCTGGAATGTACGACATCCACTCGATGATCTTCTCCACACCGGCCAAGTCGTCCGACGCAGTCATGTGCGAAACACCATTGTTGTACATGACCTGAGTGCCACCCAATTGCAAGTTGGACGAATACACCTCTCTGCCCAACAACTTGTTGATAGCAGGCGCACCGGTCAAGATGATGGGCTGGCCCTCGATCTGGATCGCTCTTTGGCCCAATCTCACCAAGTAGGCACCAATACCAACAGATCTACAAGTCACCAAGGTGATGGTGAAAATGTCCTTGTACGCTCTGGAGGTGGCACCTGCAATCAAACCGGATCCCTTAAGACACTCAACACCTAACCCGTTCTCAGCACCAACAATAGACGTGATCTTGTGACGTTCAGCACCGTTCTCGACAATTCTCTCGGTCACCACGGTCTTCAAATTGTTGTTCTTCTCGAGCGCAGCCTGGTCCTCCGACGTCAAGTACAAGTACTTGAAACCCTTGTCTGGCTTGCCCTCCTCGTTCCAGGCGACCTTGAAGTATGGAAGCAACTCCTCAGCAATGCCAATTCTCGCACCAGAGTTGGCAGAGAGGTAGACTCTAGGAATACCCAACTTTCTCGCCAATTCAGTGCACTTGTTGAAGAACTCGTCCTCCTCCGGACCAAACGAACCAATCTTGTGGGTGATGTCGTTTGCAATAATGATGAATTGACGTCCGCGAGGGTACTCTGGAGTTTTGGCAGTCACCTTGAAACCGACCATTCCCACCTTGTTCGAACCTGGTTCTCTCTCCACCGCAGTTAAGCCACCGTTGTCGTCCTGGATTAACTCTTGCGAAACGAAAAAGTCCCTTGGAACCTTGGCATCCTTGGCGTGCTTCTTCCACTGGGAAGTGATGGCTTGGCGGAACAACTCGGGGAAATCGTAAACGTAGGTCGTTCCCATGTTGTGGGCCTTGTAACGCTTTGGCTGCAACGACTCCTTCGCAGGGTATGGCGTGGCAATCGATCTCAAGTGCATCGAGCCTGGAGCACCGATCGATTTGAACACCCACTCGCCCTTCGTGTTCTTGATCTCCATGTACAACTCAGACTTGACAACATAACCCGACACATTGTTGATGATGGCACGCAATGGGAATGGCTGGCCAGTGGCTTGGTCAATACACGAGATACGGATCTCAGCACCTGTGACTCTCAATCTCCACAACCTTCTGCCGAATCTCTCCAAGAACGACTCAAACGCAGCCTCAACTTCCTCAGGAAGAACGTTGAACACAGTGGAGAAGTTGATGAAGATGTGGTTCAAGTCGGAGTTGGACGTGTCGATGATCTCCATGGCGTCCAAAATGTCCGACATCAAACGGTTGGACTCGGCAATCAAGTACTCCTTGATGCTGATGTCGTCGCTGATCACCCCAGTTCTGATAATGCCTCTGGTGAAGAACCGCTTGTCAGAAGGCGAGTTCTTGCCAATAGCTTCATAGACATGGATGTTTCTGTTGTCGGTGAAGATCGGCTTGATGTCGAAGTTCTCCAATCTGGCCAACTCCAACTGGAAAGCCAACGCAGGTTCGATGTGTCTGATCACCTTGTTCTCGACATAGTCTGGCGCAGTGAAGGTGTAGTACTTAGGGTAGACACCAACATTGTTGGCAATGGCAAACGTGATACGACGCACAGCAGCGTTTCTTAATTCCTCACCCAAGTCGGCGATGATCTCGTGGATTCTGTCCAAAACCTCGTCCTCAGACTCAACACCGTCGATACCAGTGACAATGACGTTGACCACGTTGGTGTACTCTGGTTCCTTTCCACTGGTCTTGAAGCTGATGGCATCAGTGGGCTGCAACTTCTCCAAACCGGCAAGAAGCATGTCCTCAACGTCGTCAATGTGTCTCACGGGAACCAAAACACCTACACGGGTCTTCTTGTCTGAGTTGTCCGTGACGTACGACAAATCGGAAACAGAAGCAGCTCTGTTCATGGAGTTCGCGCTGTCCTTCTTGGAGTAGGCCGATGCCGAAGCTTGAGAAACGGACGCCAACTGAAAGTTCCAGCTGATGATTGGCAACTTCTCCTGCTCATGGAAATCGTACGAGATGTTTTCCAACGCATACGCTCTGTAGGAACGACGAACGTAAACCTCCGCTGCCGCCATGGCAACCCACTCGTCCGAGTTGGTCAAGAACTGAGACAAAACATCAAATACCGTGTGCTTGGAGTCCACCACCTCTCTGATGATGCTCAAGCTTGGCGAGCTGTATTTGGCGTAGACTTCACCGTAGGCAGTTTGCATAACCGAGGATCTCAAAATGTGTTCCAACTGGTCGGATCTCTCCTTGATGGAAGGCAACGAGCACTGGATCAAAATTTCTCTGGCCTTCAACGCCACCTTGGCAGTACCTCTCGACTCCAACTCGACAATGCTCTTCAACGAGTCCCTGATTGGAGAAGCCACTGTGGCCGATTGCTGTAAGATAGGCTGGTATTGCTCGGCGATAGCTAAGATAAGGTTGTTCTTCGCAGAGACCTTGGAGTGCGACAACGCAAGCAACAACACCTTGTTCAAGTCTGACTTGTTGGCATCTCTGAGCTTCAAGATCACGTCTTCCTCGCGGTTGCTGGCGCCGGAGAAGTTCTTCTCAACCTGGTAGTACTGGTCGAGCAACTCCGCCATGAACTTGTACTCGTACTCCACCAAGCCAGTAGTGTACTTGGAGGCCACAGTCACCAAAGGCTCAATGACAGATCCGAAAAGGCCATCCGAGGATTCCTTCTCCGCCTTGGCAAGAAGCTTCAACACTTGCTTAGCCGGGAACTCGGCAGCTCTGGCCTGAGACTTTTCAATCAACGTCGACAAGCTCTCGTCCAACTTGGGAGGCAATCTCGAGTGCAACGCGGAAGCGTACAACGTCCATTCGGAGTATGGCAAGTCCTTGTCCTTCAACACCTCGATGATGTTCTTGAGCGTGGAGTTCAAGATCACCTGGTTATCGAACCCGTTCAAGATGTTCTGCAAGATGGATGAGTACTTCATGAACTTGTGCACAGCCTTGCTACCCTGGATGCTAGGCTCGCCCATCTCGGGCAAGGTGCCCTCGAAAGGCAACGCGTGCTTCACCTTCGACGGGTCGTCCAACGCCAAAATGGCCAAGATGTCGCCGGCGTTGACCGTGGACCCGGGCTGCTTGATGGTCTGCACAATACCGTTCTCCTGTGCCACCAAAGGCATGCACATCTTCATGACCTCGACTTCCGCGTACGGCTGGCCCGCGGCCACATGCTCGCCGCTCTCCACCAAGTACTTGACTAACTTACCTGGCGAGGGGGTTCTCAACTGGGTGGGGTCGTTCTCGATCTCCAAAAGACAAGTTTTGCCGTCGACCGACATCCTGGTGGCCGAGGGTTCCTCCTTCCAGTAGATGGCGTGAGACTTTCCGTCGATGGAACACAAGAGGCCACCGTCGGACAACGAGCGCACGCCCACCACTGCCTTGGTACCGTTCAAAAACAACGTGTAGGTCTCCTCGGACGACTTGGTGGCAGTGAACTTGTACTTCTGGCCCTCGTAGATAAACTCGATCGGATACAACGTTCTCAACAACGCCTTATTGGGCACCTGACCACGCTCCAACGACGAGGTGTACTCAGCCTTGTCTTCGGTGGACAAAATGTGTGCTTTTGTTGCTGCACCGCATAACACCGCAAGGATCGGGTCGGGCCTCTCCGCAGTCAACTTCTTTGTGATCAACTCGTCCAACCAGCCGGTCGTGATGGTGTTGCCCTCGAAGTCGGGAGTCTCCAACAACTTGATCAAGTACTCCACGGTGGTTCTGAAGTCGCCTCGGATGGACAACTCCTTCAACGCCACCACCATATGCTTTCTGGACGCCTGACGGTTCTCACCAAATGCGAAAATGTGGCCGAACTGCGAGTCCGAGAACGAGTGGATCGACGACTGGTTGCTAACGGAGAAGTAGCCCCACACGTTCGACGACGATCGGAAGTTCAACTCGTGAATGTTACCCCCGGAAGGCTTGAAGCCCTCGCCGGGGTCCTCGGAAGTGATCCGGCACGCGGTGCAGTGTCCCTTTGGTGTGGGGCGGCGCTGCGTGGACAACGAGCGCTCCTCCTTGAATTCGAAGTCAATCTGAGTAGACGTGTGTGGATCCACGCCATACAACGTCCGAATGTCCCTGATTCTGTGCATGGGAATACCCATGGCGATCTGCAACTGCGCAGCGGGCAAGTTGACTCCGGTGACCATTTCCGTGGTGGGATGCTCGACCTGCAATCTGGGGTTCAACTCCAAGAAGTAGAACTTGTTGTCCGCGTGCGAGTACAAGTACTCCACGGTACCGGCAGACACGTAGCCCACCAATTTCCCCAATCTGACCGCGGCCATTTCCATGGCGTGGAACGTCTCCTTGTTTGCGATCGTCACGGGCGCCTCCTCGATGATCTTCTGATGTCTTCTCTGAACAGAGCAGTCTCTGCCAAACAACGAGATGTTGGTGCCGTACTGGTCGGCCAACAACTGCACCTCCAAGTGGCGTGCGTCGCCCGCCAACTTCATGATGAAGATGGGCGAGCCCGGAATCTCGTTTGCGGCCTGGCTGTACAACGCGATGAAGTCCTTTTCGTTGTCGACCTTTCGGATACCCTTGCCTCCCCCTCCTTCCGAGGCTTTGATCATCACGGGAAACCCAATCTGCTTGGCCTTTTCCAAGCCGTCTTCGGGGCCTGTACAGCAGCCCTTGGCATAAGTTTCATCGGAAACAGATACCAAATTGGTCTCCTTGTCGAGCTCGACCTGGTCCACGCCGGTACCGGACCACGGAATACAAGGCACCTTGGCATGCTGGGCCACAATGGTGGACGAGATCTTGTCTCCCAAGGAGCGCATGGCAGATCCGGGCGGGCCGATAAATATAATCTTCTTGGGCGACGCAGCCAACATCTCGGGTAAAATGGGGTTCTCTGACGCGTGGCCCCACCCAGCCCACACCGCGTGCACGTTGGTGCGCTCGGCAATCTCCACAATTAACTCCACGTTGGCATAGTTGTTATTGTTGGTGCCTCCAGGAACCTCCACGCACTGGTCGGCCATGCGGATGTACTCGGCGTTGGCGGCCATGTCCTCGGGCGTGGCCATGACGGTGAATTGCACGGCTCTTTCGTCGCCAAATGTCTCGTAGGCCCATTTTCTCACGGAACGGATTTCCTTCACGGCGGCGATACCGTTGTTTGCAATCAACACCTTCGATATCACGGTGTGGCCGCCACTTTTGCGGACGAAGTCGGTCACGGCAGACGCCTCTGCGGTCTCGACCGAGTTTAACCCTTTGAAGTGGTCGTTGACTTTTGTATGGAGCTCAGTGTAGTTCTCCTCAGACATGGTGGAAACGGTTCTATAAGCGGGTGACGGTTTCGGAAATTGATTTCTTCCTCGTAGAAAGGAGGTGTGGAATCTTCGGGGATGGAAATACCCACTGCTGAGTCTGTAGCGAGGTCTGTGGGGAAAGAAACGGGTATGTACAAAGATAGCACGATGCACGACTCTGCTATAGTTAGTAAGCGGGATTGGAGAATTTGCGCTCAGAGTACGCATACGGCTCCTGGGCTGCTACGTCTATGAAGATTTGGGGGAGTTTTGTCTCTGAGTTAAGCACGGCTCCAACGAGCTTTTTGGTGGGGCATCTTTTTTCGCTAGTTTCCGAGGGTGGACCGCGCAACTTCCGGGGATTGCAGCCCCAACAAAACGGCCGGATCTAGTGCAGGGGCAGTGGGCGGTTAGATGGGCAGCTTTTTGGTGTATGGGGCATTTATCGTTCTGGGAGTTTAACGATTGGTGTTTTTTTGGATTGTTGGTTTCGTTTGCGTGTGGAGCAAATCATGGCATTGAAAATTTTGGGTCTCTGCGGCAGAGCGTACATGAAAAGGAAGACAAAAGTGGAAGGGAACGAGGGACACTATCTTGGTTTGTTTCTTGCAATATGGATAGAGGATTCTTATTGCGGCAATCTTCATTTCAGCAATCTTCATAGCGTATTCTGGAAACCGGGGTCATTACATACCGAGATGATATAGGTGATGGAGATCAGAACTGACGAGCAAGGAAAACCAAAGAAACTTGAGTGTTGTTGTTGTTGTTGTTAAGTTTCGGTGAGGTTTCGGAACACGTATTCTCGATCTTCTCGATAATCAATTGAATGCGAATCGAATTGGGCTGAGCAGTCAAGAAGAGACAGCTGTCTGTAAGTCTTATATTGAAGCGGCCATAGGCACCAGCCGATGCGCCTGCATACGCGCGCGGGTATGGGTTGGCCCCAACATTGAAAAAGTTGGCCCAAAAGTATGGTGTGTCGCGACCGGCGACCACTGCATGGGCCTTGACGTAACTATTTCCTCCCCAGAGAGCGCTCGCCCTGGGCTTGCCAGGACACGAAAGGGAGAAAAATCTGTATTACACGAGTAAACCCACAAATTCGGCATGCTCAGATAAATTTCTTTCCACGATTTTTTTTTAAATGGAGTCCCTATCTTGCTTTCTGGTGTATTCTTTCTTCGTCTTGTTGAAAGTGCTCCGTTGTGATGCGCGCGTTCGTTCAACGACCTCACTGTGCCGGCCTTGCACCCAAAAGACGACACTCCGTGAGATCAGGTCTGTGAGCCGAAACTCTAAACGGTGTTTCAGATTTTTTTTGTGTGTATCAGGGGCTGGTACTTGGGTTTGCACACCCCTTTCGCATAGTCGCCAAGTGTATGGATTCCACGCCCAAACGTTTTGTGACCTACTCGTCCTGGATCCTCAGCATAGTGGCAAGGATGCTGGACGAGAAGCTGCGACGTCCGGTAGATAAGCGTGTTGTCACCTTTTGGTGGGCTTTCCGCTGCCAATGTATAATCTCGGTGACGCCGGGATAATAATCGAACGAATGCGTTGGGCAGGGTCTTCTACATTCCAAGCCATGCCTGGATGTACGTGGCTACCACTACTTGTTGTGTTCCATAGAACACAGCACCTTCGATGGTTGATCGACAAAATTGGCCATCGAATCTATCGATCTAGAGATCGACCGCTCGATTGCAATGCGATAGTTTGCTTCCACCCCTTGTGGTTTAATATTGTCTCACTTTCAGTAGGGTCGCGGAGAAGTATGGAAGTTGTTTAATTCAACTTGCGTATAGACGAGAGTGGAAGTTCTATTGTTTTTCTACGCATAATTTATAGATTTTCACCAGCCCACGAACCCTATTTCTTGAAACAAATCCCGAATTTTGATCCTAAGAATCTCCCTCACTTGTCGATAGGCGCACGCAAACTTTAAAATGAAGTGCACAATTCTTGCACAGATTAGTAGACTCGCGCGCCCATCATTTCAGATTACGTCATGGGTTCCGTGAAGGATGCCGCAAACCGCGTCCTTCCGAATGGAGAAGATGCTAGTTCTCCGAAACTATGTGCATCACTCACTGAAGCTTTTTTGTGGGGGCTTCGCTTATTCTACCGAGTCATCAAATCGAAGCTTGAGGGGGAAAACGCAGAGAACCTTATTCGACTCTTCAAAGTGCCAAGAGAGTTTATACCTTTTATGGAGAAGCAGGTGATGTCGGTCTAGTGCCGAGCTTTACGCTCGTCAACCTGAAGAAGCGAAGGTGTGCCGAGTAAAAGATGACGCTAAAATAAACGTTAAACATCATCATTCCGATTCAGAATCCACTCCCTACTCTTATATTTTTCTGTGTCGTCAAGAAGTGCAGTTCTTGCAACTCACTTCGCGAGATCTTGCCGTTTCATCGATTTTAGATCAAACGGTTTCCATCAGTCACAGCACTTTTCAGCATTTTCTATAAATATTTCAAGCGTCGCGAACTTCAAAAGTAACGTGATGTATTTCTTGTCCTCGGTTTCGAACCACTGCATCTGTGCAACCCCACCTGAGAATGAAGCACACCACAACAGCAAGTATCATTTGGCCGCGTGAGATCTACTAATCACTGAGGCAACAAAACCCACCAAAAAAATCGAAGAAACACTTCGAATTATACTTTTCAATCACCTCAGAAATCAGGAAAAAGCCAAAATTCCCCAGGTCTATTCCACGAGTGTTGCTAAAAAAAAGCCAGTCCTGGCACGAACTCGTCACGTGTGACACACGGCATTTTTACCCATGGCTCGCGTCCGTTAAATTGCTGTATGCAGTTTTTCATGCACTATGGCAGCAATTTCCTGGGGTATTACGTAGTTCATAACTTGCAAATGCATTCGAAGTCATGGGGTACGTCGAGTGGAGTGGGGAACTTCGGGGAAAATGAGTCGGAAAAGCACCGAACGGCTCTGGGGACTCGGTGTATATAAATAGATCGTTTTGCCGTGTTTTTTTCTCTCTCTTATACATTACCGCAAATCTTAGAAGAACTTGACTGAATTACCCAAACATGACGCTGTCTATAAGCACCAACAGTATTTCCAAGTCCTCTGAGCATGATCAGGATATTCCCACTTTTCTAGGGGCAAAGGGCCAGAAGCTCGGCCGGCTCATCACCATTGTTTGCGGGGTTGGGTTTCTACTTTTTGGATACGACCAGGGTGTCATGGGATCACTTCTCACGTTAAAGCCATTTAACAAAACGTACTCCCAAATAGACACAAGCCTTCACAAAGATGCCTCCACATTGCAAGGAGCAGTTATTGCCATTTACGAGGTTGGCTGTTTGGTTGGGGCATTGTCGACTATTTATTTTGGCAACACGCTTGGCCGGTTGAAGGTTATTTTTGCAGGCTGCGTGATTATGATTATCGGGGGAGCGTTACAGGCTGGTTCCACTAATGTTCCTTTTTTGGCTGTGGCTCGTGTCATTTCCGGAATAGGGAACGGCTTCCTCACCTCCACTGTGCCTTTGTATGCTGCTGAGTGCTCCAAGGCTCTGAGCAGAGGAAAGACACTTTGCATCCAGGGATGCTTGATCACATTTGGCATCTGCGTTTCTTATTGGGTGGATTTTGCCTTCTACTTTACGGAGAAGTATGGTGAGGTATCGTTCAGATTCCCTATCGCATTCCAGTGCATTTTCCCTATAGTCATGGTCTTTTTCATCTTCAAGCTACCCGAGTCACCCAGATGGTTGATGGTGCAACATCGTGACGAAGAGGCAAAAACAGTTTTTGCCGCCTTGTACGATGTCCCTCGTGACCATCCTATTATTACTCAGCAAATGGACGAAATCAAGAACAGTATCAATATGGAAGAGGAGAAGAAACACAGTGCTTTGTTGATGCTCAAGCAGGGGCGACTCAGACACTTCCAGAGAGTCAATTTGGCCGGTTGGGCGCAGATAATGCAGCAGATTTGCGGCATTAACTTGATCACATATTATGCGGGAACGATCTACGAGATGTACATTGGTTTGAGTCCCCTTAACGCTAGAATTCTTGCGGCGTGCAACGGCACCGAGTACTTTTGGCGTCCCTCATTCCCAACTTTATCATTGAAAAGGTTGGAAGACGGCCCCTCTTCATTGTTGGTGCCGTGGGCCAGTTCTTGACCATGTTGTTCTTGTTTGTATCCATGCAAATGGCCAAGCAAGGACACAGCGGTGGCTCCTATGGCGCAGCATTTTTGTTGTTTGTCTTCAATACCTTCTTTGCCGTGACCTACTTATCGCTTACCTGGTTGTACCCACCTGAGATCTCATCGTTGGAGGTGAGAGCACCCACCACGGCCGTTTCCACGGCATGCAACTGGAGTTTCAATTTCATGGTGGTAATGATCACGCCCGTGTGTTTCAGCAACATTGCGCACCACACATACTTGATTTTTGCTGGAATCAACTTCTTAATGATTCCCGTGGTCTACTTACTATACCCCGAAACCAAGGGCCGCACGTTGGAGGAAATGGACTTGATTTTCGCCAACACCCCAGTCAACAAGCCGTGGATGTCGGTCCGCATTGCCAAGGAGATGCCATTTGCACACCTGGGCGACGCCAAGGACTTGGAGCAGTACAAGGCTTCTGCGACGCATAAAGAGGTGGTCGACGAGGCTTCGCTATTCGAGGTCGACGAGTCGCAAAAGGCATATGAGTAAGCAGAGTTGAGTTAGTGAATGAATAAATGATTGAATTATTAAATGATTTGTGATCAAGAAACGGTCCACCCATTGCCGTGGGAAATTACTGAGGTCAGTGGCATGTGCAGCAATATTGACCGGAGTGTAAGACACTAGGAAGAATCTATTTTATGTCGGAAAAGCTGTATAGAATTCTGCCTTTCCCTTCGTTATGATATCTTCTACGAATCATCCATTTTCATCTTCATTTCACCTACAGAAAGATTCGCTATGGTAGACATCCTCTGCGCGGCCAGCTATTGCCAGACCTGCTCCCACTGAAGTGCACACAAGCGAGACCGGGTAACCCAGCACTACGATGGCAAAAGTGGCATTTCCACGATAATCCTCAGATCGAGCTGGAATTTCCCAAAATTATTAAACCTCTAATAAAAAGAAGCCTAGTGTTCGTTTCTCTATTCTGCCTGGTCGCCTCCTGTCCCACCAACACCTTTGCCTCCGCTCCACGCACTGCGCGAACTCGACCCGAAAAAATCTGATGAAAAAAAACCAGTGCAATTAGACTAGTACTGTCCACAGAACTATACACTATACTTTAGCATAGATATGTCTTGGTTGTTTGGAGGAAAATCGGCCCAGACGCAGTCCGCTGACCAGAGCTTGGGCTTCGACCCGGCCCTGGTCTCCGACGTCTCCACCATCATACTGGCACCAGGCGTGTTGGACTCCAGTAAGTTGCACCCTTTGGCCGGTTTGGACAAAGGTATCGAATACTTGGATTTGGAGGATGACCAGCTCACAGAATTGGAAAACGGGTCCAGTATAATTGCCGCGAGAAACTGGAGAGACAACTTGTGTTACGGCACGGGCTCCTTGTACTTGCTAGGATTGGGTGTTGGAGGAGCGTACGGAATGCAGGAGGGTTTGAGCAACTTGCCCGCCAACTCCACCGCCAAGTTGAAGCTCAACACCGTCTTGAACCACATCACCAAAAGGGGTCCTTTCATGGGAAACTCGTGCGGTGTGCTTGCGTTAATCTATAATATCTGCGATTCCACGATCGACAACGTCAGGGGCAAGCACGACGACTTGAACTCTCTCGCTGCCGGTGCCATTACTGGTGCGTTATTCAGGAGCTCTGCTGGCGTCAAGCCCATGGCGTACTCGACAGCTATGATGACTTTGGGCGCGGGTGCATGGTGTGGCTTAAAACGTTTCCTTTCTTAATTGCATGGCTGTTTATGGGTATCCTTTGTATTTTTATATCGCAACTGTATATAGTGTCTACAACGTCTGTCAGAGGATTAGAAATACATGCTGATGGTGAGTTTACCAATCCTAGACGCACACGGTGCGCTGCTTTTTCTCCGCCATTTCGGGCGCTTCGATTTCTGCAGTCCGCTTGTGGCTGACTTCTTGGAAAAGAAGGTCATCTGCGTCGTACTGCTTGTCTTTTTGCATTACCCGGATGAACACCTTGTTGCCCTCGTCGCCTATGGTGTTCGCAAGCTTGAGAAACTCGTCGAGCTTCTTGATTTTGCAGAAGGCTTGGTAAAACTTCGATCTGCCCGGTAGCTGGTTGAGCATGATGTACTTGGAGTTGCTCGGGTGGTTGTCGCAGGAAATGCATGTCCGGATGAACTCGGGAACTACGTCTTTCCATGGGAGCGGCCGATCGCTGAATACTGTAGGGTTGGACTCGGCCGCTTCTGCCATCATGCCGCCAATCTCGTAATTACCCATGAGTTTCTGGAACTGCTGGAATTCCAGTTTGCACCTAAACGCGCCGTTGACCACCAACGAAACATCGTGTTTCTTGGCCACTGCGTGGATATCATTCACAAACTTACGAATGGGTACATCACGGTTGCGCATATCTCTGGTGCGGCAGTGCACGGTCAAGTTTGAGATGCCTGTGCTGCAGATGCGCTCAACCAAGTCCAAGGTCGGCTGTGGGTTTGTCGAGTCTAGTAGTCTGATCTTGGCACTGATGGGTTTCCCGTGCGGAAGCCCTATTTTCTCCACCAAATTCTTCAAAATCAGTACCAAAAGATCAGGCGTGGATAAGAGCGCTGCGCCCATGCCCGCGTGTGTGGAAAACGGTTTTGGACAGCCGCAGTTCAAATCTATACCATCCACATCTTCGATCACTTTCGCAGCTCCCAGCACTGCCAATTCTGGGTCGGCAGAACCGAGTTGGAAAATCAACTTTCCGGCCTCGAGGCTCCTGTTTGTGCGAAAAATGAGAGAGTTTTTCAAATTATCCTTGCCTCTCTCAAGAAAATCCACCGTGCCAAGCTCTTTGTTTTCGACCCGGGTGCAAACGATGATTTTTTTATCGATGATCTCGGGCAGCCATACGAGATCGGCCCCGTACTTTAGTGCCATGAGTCTCGTGGGCAACTCGCCACTTCTCACCATGGGGGCGAGACAGAGCTTGTTCGAATAAGTCACCATTTTCTTGGGTGCGTCCGGCATCAAGATCCTCCGAATATTCGCTAAAAAGGCCATGTAGGTGTCACTAGATGCTCGCGATCGATAACGAGATGAGACCCGATCACGTGACGTTTGAACGTGACCTGCCGATCAAAACTTGTAAAATAGAAGTTATCGACCTTTTCAAAACTTTTACTTCTCCGTTGGTTTTGTCAGCTTACGCTTGCAAAATGGTCTGGCCGCCACCAGCCGTCAACGGCAACCGCAGCCAACGGAACGGAAATAACAAGCGACTTTCGGAATCCCATGGTTCTACGCAGTGGTCCACAATGGGCACACCTGGTCATGAAATTTTAGCACAAACCAGCAATTAGCACTAATGGCCGGTCATGTGCATTACCAAAAATAGCTGGAGTTGGCAGGATGGCAACATGAATTGGGTGACTGACTCGGCCCACGCTGCACGTGATTGGGCGTGTCTGCAAGCCAAGAGTAGTGAGATCAGCACCGCGGGCGACTGCAAGCGTGATTGCAACTCAGGCGAGAAAAAGAAAAGCGCACAAGACTTTATCTGCGCCGTGACTGTTCGAGAAGCATGTGGGCGCGCGTGCAGTCCCAATATCTTGTGTCCTATTATTCAGCATGGAGTACGTCCAGCCATTGGCACACAATTGAGTCTTTGCTGTAATCCAAAACCAGTCAATTGATGGTGAGGCTTCTGGGAGAAGCAAGCAACCTTTCCTTTTTTGAAATTAATCAAGATCCGCTTTTTCGTGGTGGCTCCCCTCAGATCAAAATATGGAGTACACTGCACAAATACCATCGGGCGCGCATTAAGCTTGACTTATGCAGAGGTCACAGCCCTCATGCAACCGTTGGGATGACATATGATTTACTAGGTTTTTGTTGGTAGAAGGTGGGTTTATTTCAAACACCAGCTGAAATTTGTGGTAAAGAGTCAATCGCATCAATGCTGGCCCCCTGACAAGACCATTGAGTGTGAAAAGGGCGTTTTTGCACATTTCTTATCGGGCCTGGCCTTGCGAAACAAGAATGGCGCGTGCAGGAAAAAAAGCAATTTAACATAGAGAAAATATGCAACATTTCTGTGTAATTTTTTTTCTTTTTTTCTGTTTATTTCTGTTTATTTATATATCAACCATCCACCACTCTTCTCCCAGGACTTTTTGCCCTTTCGTGTTTTGATACAAAATTCGACTTCACCTCATATATTTGAGTTACATCACCTAAACCCCCCAACATGACATTACTATACCAACCCATCTCAAGAACTTTTGGTCAGCGAGATGGCTGTCTCACACCCGTAAATATTCTGGACGATAAGCTCTCCGGTCGTACGGGCTTGAACCAGAAAAACAAGCTGGATATTTTCAACTCCTCCTCGTCGTTGAGTTCCACGCACGAAATCTTATCGCCTCCATTGTCGCCTTATCAGAAAGAAAGCTCTTCGCATGATGCGGATTTCCCTGCAGCATACCATGCGGAACATTATCTTCCAAGCGAACACCCATTCAAGATCAAGAACTACAGAAGCTACTCGATGACCGTGAATCCGTGGTCGAATTTGGACGCCAACTACAAGCAGAGACAATTGGACTTTTTGGGCCAATATTCGTTCGAGGCGCCCAGAATGGTGTACCTGTACTCGGTGCGGCTGCCCGAGCGTAGAGAGAGAAGAAAGAGAGAAGCGCAACCTTCCAGCTCCGACTCCGACTCCGAAAATCTCGACAGGGTCAGAACCAGAAAAGTCGTAAAAGAGAGCAAAGCGTCCTCGGAGATCGACTCCCCGGAAGACAAGTCCGGCTCTGCTCCTCTTCTGCCTCCACAGAAAAAGCGCAAGGTGAGAAAAGAGCCCTCGTATATTGGCTCGCCTTTGGCCGCGCAGCAGGACGCCTTAATTGACGAGTCTCTTCCAGACTACTCGCCAGACGCCAATTCCACGTTGCCTAAAGGAAACACCCGTGCACTTAAAATCGAGTGGAAGGGCCAGCCCATGGATTTGCGCAGCGACCCCAATTTGGAGAAATTGCACCCTGCAGAGGTGGTGTTGGCATCGACGTTGAGATTGCGCTGCAATGTGTACCTCGACTCGAAAAGACGCTTTTTCCACGAAAAAGTCAACCGTTTGCGCAACGGAATGCCCTTCAGAAGAACCGATGCACAAAAGGCCTGCAGGATCGACGTCAACAAGGCAAGCAGACTTTTTGCAGCTTTTGAGAAGGCTGGGTGGTTGGACGACAAGCACTTCAAGAAGTTCCTTTGAGCGCGCACCGCGTCTGTCATTTACATTTATTTCTCTCGTTTATTTTGGTTCACAGCCTTGGTTTGGAAGGCTTTTTTTTATTTCGTTGTTTCATTAGATACGGCGCCAATTTCCTCGCAGGAAACGGGCCGCTTTGTTTGGTTGTTTTATTTATTGGGCCGGTTACAGAGGGTCACCACAGTGTTGAGTAATTATGTCTATCTTAAGTATGTGTATTATTGAAGGTATCCAACTGTGACATTGGCTGGTTATCATAGATAGGATGTACGCTGGTGATGACGTACCAAACATTAAGACAAGCTCGGAAAACAATGTGAGGATGCTACAGAGCTTTCATGGCTTCACGAGATTTCACGTTTATCATTCAAATTTATTTATAAGTTGAGGCCGAAGATGACATCAATACTGTAGAATACTTCGCAATTTGCGCAACCTTCGCCATTGCTGCAATTTATATTCGAAGCTGAAAATTCGAAAAGAGGTTCTAATCACGCAAACCTTATCGAAACTATTTTTTTCCTTCCTACAATTGAAAGGCCGTTTTCCAACAAAGAGTTACGTACTCTCTTGTAGTTGTAGTGTGCTCCATCTCTTGTCTCCCCTCCCCACTGCTGGCTCCTGCCCAATTGAGATCTCGCAAATCAGAAAAATGTACGGGTGCGGTGTCAATCCTGGCTCACTTTCCCAATCGAGTTCACCACAGTGGAAGCCCTGGAAATCACAGTGCTCTGATTTCACTTTGATTTTTTCCAGCTTCTCTTGCGAACACATCATCACTCATCTCTTCTTCTCGAAGACCCGTATCCTAAAGAGTTTGCAAGGATTTTCTCCAGGCTCAAGCCTAATACTTCCTTCATCTTGCATTGCATTCGTTATCTCACTGCTCACCCTACGAAGCACCACTGAAGGAACATCTTTCTTTTAACTCTATCGCTGATCAAAGCCAGGACTGAACTTTCCACTAAACGATCCCTGAAAGGGAATGAACCCAAGATAAGAGGATATCCTCGTGCCATTCGCTTACATAACCGTACCCTGTGTCGATACCCATGCCCGAGTTATATACCCTGGCAATGTATGGGTCTTTCTTTTCGCCCAATCCCGGGATCGACAGTGCCAGCTCCGGTTTTGGAGACCCGAACCACACCAGAAAATCAGAGCTCTTCTACGCTTCAGCCAACGAGTCTCTCAGTGAACTTCCCTTACAAATCCCCATGGGTGCAAAACTTCATTACCCAAATCCGCAGGTTTCGGCCGCCGACCCCTCGTTTGGTTTTCTGTTCGAAAGCCCCGCCTTGCCCCAAGGCTCACCTGCGCTTTACACGCCGCAGTCGAACTCACACCAGGATAATTTCCATGGCCAAAACTGGTCCCCAGATGCGAACTTTGTTCGTCGTTCGCCCGTCACTGCCTCTCAACTTTCGTTCAGCGAGCAGCCTTCCAATCATAGCACATATAATGGCACATCCCATGAGTTCACTTTTGTCGAGGAGGGCCCCGGATTTGCGGTGGATAGTATTCCTGAGAGCATTCCTGAAAGCATTTCTGAAAGCATTCCCGAACATGGCTCCCATTCTGGTCTAGGTATTCTGGGCCACATTGCTCCAGTCCAGGCCTCCCATAGTTTCCACGAGCCGCCACTGTTCCATAACTTGTCGAGCGAGGACCACGGAAGCACAGATCTCGATTTGTTTTTGAGAGAAGACCCGTTTAGCGATATGGGTAAAACAGAGCACTGGCTCTCGGATGTCAACCACTGCGACCGTGAAATGGACGAGGTCATCGAAGCAGAACACAGAAAATTCGAAACTCAGCCCAAGTCTGAGCCAAGGGAAAGTCCGATACCTGTATCTCCCATAGTGAAGCCACCGCAATATACCAGTAAGAAGTCCGGTCCCCCCACTCCACGAAAATTACGCAAGGCAAAGTCGTTTGGGTCCGGAGCCCTGAAGTACACGCCCTTCACAAGCTTTTCTCTCGAAAACTGCCTAAATGAATTTCATATTCGAGAGGGCAAGATCTTGTTTCAGGACGAGACTGCACGTGTGCTGAAGCAGCTGGTGACCCCTTCTATGAGCCGCAGGAAATCTGCGCCAAGGCTTTCCAGTTCTCTCCAGCCTTTAAAAATTTCAAAAACTTCTACTTCCTTGAGTCTGTGGGCGGGCCCGAGACCCAGCGAGGGTACTATGAAGGACATGGAGTCGGGACTAAGTTCTTTTAAGGTGCACCTAAATAACCTGCCCGGGTCCGACGACACGGAGTTCACACAGGAGTATGGGAAGCCAGACTACACGTCCTCGTGGTATAAGGAGTTGAGTTAAGTTCTATAGGTTTTTTCTTTGCGGGCACAGAAAACATGAGTCGCCTCTAGCACACGGGATATATGATAAATTCCACTCCCTCAAAAGTATATGCAAAACCATAGGTCTGCCTACATCGGAAAAGCACATCGAAATCTCTAATTTTTTTCTTCCTTTATTTGGCTATATTCTTCCTAATGTGCTGTACTAGTACATGAGCCACTCACTTAGTAGCATGCAAACCCCACTCACAAACCTCTCCTCTTACAAATCCTTCTTTCTTGGGACGTACTCCTGGTCCAAGACAACGTCTTTTCTGAACACTCTCGCGAAAGAGTATTGTCCCTCTTGGTTGTAGGCCATGATGGTCAAGCCCACCGGAATCAAACCCGCGAAAACCACATTGAACAAGGCGGACCTGGTGGTGAAGCGGAAATAGTGGCCGAGCTTTTCCTTGGCCGTGTTGAATCTCTGGAACTCAGGGTCAGGTCTTAAAGTGCCGGCCATTGTGTGTAAGTTATGTTTGGTGATGGTGACAAGTCGTGATTAGATGCTCTCTAATTGGTTCTCAGGGCGTGCGCGCACCGAAACACTCGCGTTCGCAGCCAGCAGATCTGTAGGATACGAGGGTTATACAGCAGACCTGTAGACACTAATTAAAATACTGCTATATTCAATAGCCGAGACCATTTCTAATAATACAATCTAAAGATGAAATTAAATGTCACGAGCCCTCAATTAGGGACGTCTTTGAAATAATGCTAGACAGCGGAGTGGGACTCGCGAGCTTTCGTGAGTGACTCAATAAGTTTGCTGGTATTCTCGTGGAGATACTTATCACGGTTCGTGAGGCGAAATTGCACTTGCTCGTTCTCAGTCATGTCGCTAGTGAACGTTTCGAATAACCGCAATACCTGGTCGATGAGCTCCTTCAGCTGGCTGAGCACATAGTACACGTTTTCATTCATTGGCGTGAGGCTCTCTTTCAACATGCGGATTTTCTCCGTGGAAAGCTCCGAGTTCAGATGCGCCAGAATGAGTGCATCTATAACGCTCTTGAAACGGGCAAGCAAACCGACCAACTTACTAGCCTTTGCCAATTGTAGCTTCAAAATCCTCCGTAGCTGGAGCTCCATGTCAATGTCGTGGAGCAAGGATTGTAGTCGTTCGTCTGCCTCGCCAGAAGTGTCCATCCTATCGATTTTGTCAAGATGCTCGTGGTGCTTGAGCCGCACCCAGCCGCCCTCGACGAGATCTTGTGGGATCGTGAGGATATTCCGTAGCGTATAGAGCTCGAATATATCGAAGTTCTTGTCTACGTGCGATACTAGTAGCGTTTCGAGTTCTGCCGTTCCGTGGTGGATTTCCTCTAGGGGATACACTTGGCCGGCTTTTTCAGCAGCGGTAATTTGGTCGCTCATGATGCCGTCGGTGTCGATTTCCGCATCGTCGTCGCCGATTCCATTCTCCTTCCGTAGCTTATCTAGTTGCAAGTCTCTGCGCTTTTTGAGAAAGGTTTCCAACGCGTCTGTGCAGTTATACATGATTTTGTTTACGGCATTGATGACTTCGTCGACCAAGGTCAACGGGGCAAAGCCGAGGTGCTCTGTAAGAAGAGCGGTAACCCTCGAATCTATGGAGTTCATACGCAATGGGTGTGTCAGTTCGGAGTTGTAAAGGAGATCGTTTGTTATTGATCACAGCACTCAGATCACGTGCGGCCCAAGGATGCGGAGTTCGTCATGCCATTTCCGAAGGGGAAAATCGTGCGTACCGAAGGTTTTTCTCTATTTTTCTGTTCTTATATAATTAGCAAATTCATTTCTCCCAAAACCCAAATTTTTTTTGACTTTCACATCCCTTGCTGTTCTTTACCCCTATAGGTTCATGAACGACGCTCCTCAGCCAGATCCGCGGAGCGCGACTTCTCTGACCTGTACGCCCACATTTGGCACTCTATCGAAGACTCCGCGCAAGACACTACGACTACTGAATACGAACGGGCTTTCATAGAACTAAGACGCATCCATCGGCCATCGCTCGAACCTGAGATTACTTATACTCGCTCATTCTGAATTTTCTGAGCGACGTGCTGTTTTGCCATCACTCTTGATCTTCATTTGCGTATCTCTAGGAACGTTCTCACTTCACTCACCCGCTAAACAGTGTAAAAGTCGCACACCAAATCCCCAGAAATATCAACACTTTTGGTAGCTTTCGATGTCTGAAAATAATGAAGAAGTTCCCGCCAGTGGAAGCGCACCATCCTTAAACTTCGAACCAAAGTTTATGGATTCCTTGGACGCTCGGATCATCCAGTACAAGTATGCCTTGGTGAAGCTTGAACGTCTCATAAAAGCAATCGACGACGTGACCAGCGAGAATAGCACTTCCGCCAATAATCTCGTGTTGATCCACTACTTGATCTACATTGCCTCCAACTTGTTTGCCATCAACGAATCGGGATTTTTCCCGAAATTGCAGGCGCTTGAGAACTTCAAAGTGCCAAAATCACTCTCTGTAACAACGTCCCAGGTGGTGACTCACATACCATATGATATGCGGGATCAGGCTATAGTGCCGCTAGACGACCTACCCGGCAGAGCATCGTCCATATCGTGTTTGAAAGCGTTTCGTGCTTTATGCCTCAATTGTCAGGAGGGCTACCAGAAGAGGTTCACAAATGCATCCAGAGAAATAGAGAATGACAAGTACTTGGCTGACTTGGACGAACTCTTCACCAAAGTGTTCTTCGATATCGACAAAGATTTCGACATGGTTCTCAAGAGCTCGTTGTTCCAGTACTCGTCGCTTCTTTTCCAGGTGGACCCACAAATGGGCACAACGGGCGATTACTCGGAGGCATCGTTAATCGATATTGACATGTACTCGCTCTTCACAATTGTGTCTGAAACTTCAAGGATGCTTGATGCGCAGAAACTGACCATCAACAGATACAAAACCATCAAGCAAGCGCCCAAAAATTTTCAAGCGGACCAGCTCAAGAATATCCCACAAAGCGCTTATGCTTTGCATAGGGTCTTTTTCTGGGCTCTACGCATCAACGAGATCTACTTTATCCTTCGAAGGTTTGGGCGTCAGATCTTTAGTTCCAACCACGAGCATCTACACGATCAAAAATTCTTTTCGTTTGTGAGCAACGGACAGCACTATCGCGACATGCTTCGGGAGATCGACGAGAATTTCTTCAACGCCAAGAAAAACGGGGTCTTGATTGCCACCATCACTCGATTCCTCAGAATGGATACAAAGCAGGAGATCAGCTCCAAGACCATTTTCGATTTTGTTGGTTTTATCTTTCAGAGCGTTGTATATATTGAGGGTTTGTTGAAATTGTTGAACGAGTTCGGTTACTCCTGGCTTTCGAGTGAAATCGCCTTCAGAACCTCCCACAACTTGCCCACCGAAAATCTACTCAAGTTGAATGACATTGTGGAGGGCGAGAGAATCAAGGATTTGAAAGCGAAAAGACTAAGAGCACAGATGCTTGCCAAACCGAAGGTAAAACCAAACGCTCCTTCAGCTATAAAATCACCGCAGAGGCAAAGTTCACCATCTGTCATTCCTGCAAGACCATCAAGAGGAAACTCCCCCGTGATTATCAGCGGCATGAACCAGAAAAGTGCAGAGCAACAGCCGAAAACCGGGGCTGCTTCTCAGTCGGATAAACCTATCGAATCCCAAAGTCCATTCTACCTCCACAGGCAATCCTCAACGTCATCTCTCCAGTCAAGTATATCCACATCCAGCTTGAATGAGAGGAAAACGGCAGAATCTCCGGTAGCCACGCGCCGCCGGTCGAACTCACAACCAATATCCTTTAATGCCGCTGCGGCTGCCTTGAAGAACAATGGCGGATCGACTCCCGCGAAGCAAGAATTTTTTATCCGCTCTCCCAATGGAAGTATCAGGAGAGCTAATCTGGTAACAAAACGGCCTCCGCCAATGTCAGTGACGTCGCCGTTGAGCAACAGGCGTTCCGTTATGGGTGTCGTGGAGGAAAAGAAAGAACAATCTCCTCCGAAGTTGGAGGTGAGAAGAACCGCAAGCCAGAAGTTTCAGCAACATTTGTTGGAGGCTTCCAGATCGGGAGCCTTGTACAGTAAGGAAAAGGAGGTGCTCACAAACGTCGTTTTCGATCCCAACAATCCATCGGCTACAAACTTAAGGAGGCAAGTGAAACCAGCGCCACAGGTCAGTTCGCCAACTAAAGACGAGACTTCACCCCCTATAGTGACGTCACCTACACCGGTTGTCGAGGAAAAACCATCTCAACCGGTAGGTGATCAAAGACCCACCCGCGCTCAAATTACTAAGCTTAACACCCGAAGAAACAGCGTGGTTGTGCAATCAGATAATTTCAGCCGCCTAAGCGATTTGAGCCGGGAGTCGATGATCTCAACACTGTCTCAATCATCGCCAATTGCGGAGAGTGTCATCGTCAAAAAGGTCAGATTTACTGGGGTGCCCGAGTATACTCCCGCAGAGGATGCGCCCACGAGCCAGACGAGCCGAATCTTGAAAGGCTTTGCTGTCCTTAAGATTCCAGCCGTCAGAAACGCATCTTTC
Organism: Metschnikowia kunwiensis; assembly: GCA_030583255.1. Classification (NCBI taxonomy): domain Eukaryota; kingdom Fungi; phylum Ascomycota; class Pichiomycetes; order Serinales; family Metschnikowiaceae; genus Metschnikowia; species Metschnikowia kunwiensis. The sequence goes on from JAJMHQ010000018.1 coordinate 241,274, forward strand.
AAGCGAAAAGATGAAGCATTCAAGCAAGAGGAGAGTCAACTTTTCAAAGAGTATCTTAATCATGGTGAGTCCTCGGCCCTACCAAACAACACTAGCATTTATGCACCTGGTTCTCAAATTACGCTGAAGTTTTCCAGGTTCAAAAACAGATTCTGAATCTAGTTGCAAAAAATTTGCTTACGCCAGGGCAATTCTATTGAGAAGTTAGTCTGCAAAAAATCGACCTGTTTGTACTACCGAATCATCGCGGAACAATGTGCAGGTCGGGCAATTTTTCTTCGAAGGCTCATCTTCAACTCATGCCCCGCGATAGATCTTCTCGCACCAACCATCTCAAACAACCAATAATGCCCGTGGAAGTAAGAGCGGCGGATGACGCCATCGCGGAGCCCGACTTCAAGAAAAGAAAGCTCGACAAGAGCTCCAATGTCGTGAACGCGAAGGGCCAGTCCGAATGCTTCAGAGTAGTGAGAACGTCGATGTATGTCTCACTAGCACCATGTCACATCACGAATCCTGTGAACGGTGTCAAGGCGCAGCACTTGGACCCTTTGATTATGACTTACTTTTCAAAAGCCCGTGGTGTGGTGTTATCTTACTTCAACATAAACCTCCAAAGCAAAGGTTCATCCGAAGAGGCCCTGACTGAGCTTTTGGCCAAAGTCACGGAATCCTCTGCATTCGCATTCATGTGGATCACGGTAGACCTACTCATATGGTATCCTCAAATCGGGGATCTATTAGAAGGGTTTGTGTACATGCAAACTGCTTCGCACATTGGCTTGTTGATTCACGATACCTTCAATGCATCTATCAGATACAGAAACATCCCACAGGACTGGGAGTTCATTCCAAGCCAGGCCGACGAGTTTGCAGATGCTGAATCTGCCCCAGAAGCCACAGCCAGCAAGTTCAAATCTTTTGGATACTGGGTGGACGGATCTGGTACCAAAATTGAAGGCAAGGTTTCTTTTAGTGTGAAGTCTGTTCATACAAGTGGACGGATGGTTTCGATTGAAGGTACCTTGTTGACACCCGAGAGTGAGCTAGATGCACAGCCCGTATCGCACGAGCGTGCTGGGTCTAAGTCCGAATCCTCTGCAAACACAGGTAAGCACATCACTTTTGATGATGAGCCCGAGACAACTGAAGGGACCGAGAACAAGGATGCTGATGACCCACGTTACGAAGCCGCGAAAGGAGACAAGGTGAACTCGTCAAGCTCCGAAGAAAACGAAGAATCCGAGTAGAGAGATTTCGGCAATGTCGAGAGCCGAGAAACCCTCGCATGCATTAAAAGATTGTACAATAAATGAAGTCTATTCCTTTCCGTATATACATGCCTAGCGTATGTTCTTATCGTTCCGAAGCATACGCCATATAACGTCCCTTTCCTCGCGGGTTGGAGAAAGTTGTTTTGCCCTTCTTCCAAATAATATCCGCGACAACCATAGTTTCCAGCCTCCCCACCGGTCATGGTATCGCAGCTTGTTTCTCAAGGTGGCTGCCGGACTGGCCATCATGGTTAATGTCTGAACCTTGTGCAATTTCTTGAAGTTCCATGCAGTGATCACGAGGCCCTGGACAATGGACAACGCCACCACCGCACCAAAACCGTAGAATGAGTCCTCGATGTAGTTTTTGAGGTTCATTCCGTAAAATGCTGGGATGAGCGTGGCCACAGTAAACCCAAGCGTGTAGATGGTGACCTTCAACTCGAACAACATTAAGGAATTTCTGTTGGCGTCGAGAATGATATTGGCAATTTCCTCCGTGGCCTTGATGTCGCTGATTAAGGAGCCTGCCTGTTGCACGACCTCGTCGCAGTGCTGGTAGTAGGTCTCGAGAATCATCTCGATCTCCGTGTAGTCTAGCGCAGCGTCTGCCGGGTTATATTTCAAGGCTTTGGTGAGGTACATGCCGTTCAAATCTTCGTCGTTGTCAAGGAGCTCCTCGAGCACGTCTCGGATCAATGTGGCGCGCTGGAAAAAACTGGAGAGTTTCTTCAGCTTGATCAATAGTTCCTGCAAGCTTTCTCTGTTGATGTTATCCTCTAGCTCAGCCAAGATCTGGCCACAGCTAGTCAAATGCGTCTGTAGCTGTGCCTCGAGGTAGCTGAGTACACTGATGAGAATACATTCTAGGGCCTTAAACTCGTACGGGAGCGAACTGGGAGTTTTGAGCTTGAGCTCGAGATCGTACATGAAAAGGCCCAATTTGGTGGCCACCGACGGGTTTGCCGTGTCGAAGATCTTGATGTTGTCGCTCTTGATAATGGCTTTTATATGTAGCAAGTTGACGATTATGGTGTTCTCCGACCGCACCATGATGGTGGGGGCAACGTCGATAGAGGAAGAATCCACTTTGCGCAAGTCTCTCGGAAAGAGGCTATTGTCATTTAGGAACTTGGCCTTTGGGATCTTCTGCGATACAGCCGTGACATTTCCCTCGGTGTCGAACGTCGTGCACGACACGTACAGATCGTTGGGCGCTATGGGCGTCACCATTTTAAGAATGGCCGATTTATCTATGTCGTTTTGTTGTGGAGCTGTGAGCTCAGGTTCGTGGAGCTGATGGAGTATGCGCAGACCGGGCCTTCGCAGGGACGGGTTCTGGGGCCGACGCGGGGATGTGTAAATCCACCGGCTGGGCTTTAGATGCCTGGCGGAACATAGAGGTCGGTGCCACCGTAGCATTAGAATTGGGAGTAATGTGCTATAGTATGGTAGCAGATGGAGCCTCAGTCTTTTTTCGCCTGCGCGTGCGAGGCTGGGGCATGTCAGAGCAGCTTCCGGACGAGGGTTCCTAGTAGAGAATCTCCAGTATAGAGATATAGTACTGAGATCTGGTACAGATTATGTCTCATAATTTTTCCTCTTTATCTCATTCGTTCATCTTTTCCCAAACTACAATTCTCTATTTTCTTGTACATCCCTCCGTCTCCAACCGTTTGCTCCCGTTTCCCTCCATACGCCAGAGCTCTCGGAAGAGAATATCCAAAATACCTCCTTTTTTTTGTTCTCTTCTTTACAATCGAGCTTGTACATCCTACCTTATTTTGTAACTTTTATTGTGCTGAGAAGTGAAGATATAAAAAGGTCTATGCGGCACACATGCGCCTAATCGAAGAACTTCCTGGACGCAGAGGGGCCAAACAACTCCAACCGCACGCCGGGTAAAGCCTCTTCCGCCAACAACTTCAACCGCTCCTCCAACGTGTTGTTCACCTCGATCTTGCCGCTCTTGTTCACGACAACCACACCGCCAGCCAGCGCAGAGTCCAAGAACGCCTGGTCGTCGATTTTCACCGAAACCTCGAACTTGGCCTTTTCGGCAAACGTCTTGGCGGCAGTCTCGGCGGCCTCCTTGGCCACCTCCACGTCCTTCTCGCGCACCCGGAGCGTGACGGTGTCCTCCAAAAGCGCGTACAAACCCTCCTCAATCAAGCCTTCCAAAATGGGCTTGTAGTCGGCTTTCTCCGCGGTCAATTTCACCAAGCTCTTGCCTGACTCCTCGAAAATGTCGTCCAAGATCTTCTCCTTTTCCGCCAAAACCTTCAACCGGGTCTTGTTACCGATGGTGGACTTCGTGATTTGCTGGGCCAACGAGGCCTTCTTCAACTTTTGCTCGTATGCGCTGTCGATGGCGGCGGTTTCTGAGCGCACAATCGATGCCTTTTCGATCTCGTACTCCTCGTCGGCCTTCAATCTGATTTCCTTGGCCTTTTCCTGGGCCTCCTTCTCGATGAAGGCTTTCATCTTGCGGAGCTCGGCGTTCACCTAATGGTTAGTATAGGGTTCGAGAGAGGGGCAGGGGGTTTTTCTTTTTTTAATTGTGGTTACGGAATGCTAACTTCCAATATATAAAAGGACGCACATACCTGATCATCAGTCAACGACATGTTTGTGGTTTGCGTGTGCTATCTTCAATTGGGTTCTTATCATTGTCGACCTGAGGGTGATTATTGAGACCACGGTGTAGTGCGAAGGCGAAAAGAGACTGCATATTACAAATCTCGAGATTTGAGATCTACGTTATTATATGGGCACGTACGGCAGCTCGTCTTAGATCTCTATGGACTAACGTAGATAAATATAACTGATTTCTCTCCCCTCAAAGCTTTTCAAGGAAGTTCTTGGCCAACTCAACACCCACAAAGGTGGCTGCATTCGCAGGGAACGATCTTGCCAAAGCTGGTCCTACACCGGGGAAGAATCCCTTAATACCGGCCTTGGCGTATATGTTCTTCGTGGCAGTGGCAATAGAGATGTTGACGTTGGACGACTGCTGCTTGGACTTGATCGTGTCAATGGGGAAGACACCGAGCCACATAGACACACCAGCGCAGCCACCAGCAATGGAGATTGCGCCCAATGACAAGTCCTTACCTGGAGTTGACAAAGCAGTCTTCACGTACTCGTAAGTCGCAAAGTAGAGAGCAGAACCAGGACCATCTCTGGCCAATGTGGCCACGGAGCCCTTAAAAATAGATCTGAGCCCACCGGTTCTGTACATTTCCGCAATGACCGATCCCATGGAAGTTTTGGCTCCACTCTGAACTTGCATCATCACCTTGACTCTTTCAAATGGCGCAGCAACTCCCGTAGTGGGGATGGCCGAGATGAACCCAGCTGTGGAAATCTGAGCGATGGAGAAGTCTTCCACCTTGGTTCCGGTGTACCCAGAAACAAGCTTCTTACCCATGTCGTAACCCCAGAAGGAAACCGCAAACATAGGGGTCACTCCTAAAAGCGGGGGCATGACGCCTCTGTAGAACCCCAAGAGTCCATCTTTTGCCAACGTACCTTTGAGACACTCGGCGGTCGAATTGTAAACACCCGTCTGTAAACGAACTTTGACCAAGTCAAAGGGGTGGCCTGTCAACACGGCACAGACACCTCCGAAACCTCCCGAGGCAAAAGATTTGATGTTGTCAACCAAAACACTGTTAGTTTCGTCCATGATGAAGTGTGGAATAAATAGTAGAGCTTTGGACTTTAGTCAAGATATCGAAAATATCAGATATAAATGATAGAAGCAAGGAAAAATGTGCACTTTTTATGCTCGCGGGAGAATCTGTGTGTTTCCAATGAGTAGTTATATGCTTTGCGGCCGTAAAGGTACGTGTGATTTTTTCGCACGAAATCTGGGGAACTGCGTAATTTTGCGCGTCCTCATCCTCGGTCCAGCGGGCGGACCCCTATACGTTGAGAATACAAAGCTCTAAAGTCCGAAAAGGAGCTCAGTAGATGGAGCAAAACAACCACTACCGATAGAGAAAAAGTGCTTATTAACGATCATGAGTGGATAAATGCAACTTTTTTCCTCTTTGCTGAAGCACGCTCACTTTTTCAGCAGTGTCAATTCCCTCGGTATTGTTTGGGGCTTGGTTCGCAGCCTGGCCCAATAAAAACATGGGAATGAAATGGTAAACAAGCAGTCATTTCTTTCTCAAATTTTAAGGTTTTCTTCTCTTTGTTGGGGATGGTTTGATGAAATCTCTCATTTTCAAGTTCCGACTCAATAAAGAGAGTCATCCTGACGCTGATTCATATGAATGGAGTCATGAACGCGAAGTGGGGCGAATCATGCCATGCAGGCTATCAAATCATTTTGCTGAATTCTTTAAGGTCTACCTCTGCCCGCATATCGTCAGTAAACGTCTTCAACCACAACTGGAATTTGTCCGCGTATATGTCAGTCTGGATGTATGTTTTGACCGCGTTTAACCTGTGATGGAGATCGTCCCAGTCGTCGTCAAAATCAAAACTTTCAGACTTCAAGCGGAGTAAATTGACGTAGGTGCTCAAGGTTGTCCCAAACTCTTCGCTGCTGCGAAGAAAAGCGTAGGCGAGCTCAAGAAGCTCAAATATCTGGACCACAAACGACTTTCCACTATGTCGGCCGCGTGCATCCTCTCGAAGTAGCTTGCAATTTGAGACATTGCGAAGATAGGCTGCATGTGCTTTGGTGAAATCGTCAATAGTAAGTTCCCTAGTGTTTACACGAACTGCAGGAGACCTTTCTAATCCAATCATGAGCCTTTCATCATTGCGGGCATCTAAGAAGCTGCGATCCAAGATAGAGAGCCTTGCAGCGTCTCCTACGTCCCCTTTTCTAAGCTCGGGCACGTTAGACCTGCAGTTTTTGAATAGCTTCCGGACTATATGCACATTAAAGCTATCCTCAATCAAGTCAAACGACACGAAATGGAGAATAGCGTCTATGAGCATGGCGATTCTATGGCGCACCAAACACACAACCCTGAGCGCTTGAGCTAGCCACTTCAACCGGCGATCAGTCAACTTGGCGGCTGCACTTACAGAGTTCTTAAGCTTGTTTTTGATGAGGCGCAAATCGTTCTTGCGATAGTCCTGAAACTGAGTGAAATTCTGACGCAAAAGAAATTGAAAATGCCGTAACCCCCACAAAAAGTTGAACAACCTCAAATATTGCCTATTCTGGTCTTTGTAGTTCAAGAGGGCTTCGAGAGGAGGCTCTGGAACACTGTAATCCAACGTAAACACGTCCCATCCAATGTTACCGTGGCTCAAATCTAGAATTCTCGCATCCACTCTTCGCGAATAGTTCAGTGCTGAAGATCGTATCGAAGAGTGGCCGATCGAGTCTGTCAAAAGCTCGGATAATCGTGCCGGAGTCAAAGACAAGGCAGGTTCTGCAAACATAGAAGCACCTTTTTTGTTTATGTTATCAATGAAGTCACCCGATTCCATAAGCATGATCCGCTTCATACTGCGGAGGTGTGAATACAACAGGAACTTCGACTGTACAACTAGCATGAAGTATCCGATGACCTCGTCGTACTGTCGGTTTATCATCACTTGAATTGCATTTGAGCTCATCGAACGTAGCCCGTTATGGATGGCAAAAATGAACTGGTAATATCGCTGCGCAAAGTCGTTGACCCAGTCAAGTTCCTTGCAGTATTTTTCCAAGAAAACAAGCGTTTTGCCCACCTGGAAGGATTTGACAAAAACCTCGCCATCGAGCTTCAAAAAAGTCGGGAGTATTTTAGGGTGGTAGACGATAATGTCGTTGATGTGGTTCTCGTTTTTGTCAAAGGACACGAAGAACTCCTCACTTTCATCAATGAGCTCGCCCTTTACGACCCAATGTTCAAGGTACTGGTAGTACGGGGCCGACATTTCCTGGAAAAGCCGTTCTGCAAACTCTGACACTCTGGAATCGCCGAATTGTGAAAATTTATAGACTTCTAGCAAGAAGTCAAACCCGTTCGTCTCGAAAATGTGTGTTTTCAAATGGCCCAAAAGTCGTAGGCTGGTGACCTGGTCGTCTAAAGAGTGCAGTAGAGCGATTATGGAGGAGGGGGTGGTCCTGAATATGCCTTCTATGAAATCCGCATACTGTAATAGGTACGCTTCCACAAAACTGAGAAACGCCGTTTTGATGGGTGAATTCTTGCTGCCCCCTCGCGACTCAAGAAACACCTGCAAGCTCTTCCATAGAAGGGCAGGCTCCAAAATATTGGTCAAAAGTTGCGTATAACTAGTGTTCACCGAATCCGGGATCTGGATGCTTTGGAAATCATGCAGAAAGCTCAAAAGCTGTGTGTCCTGGCCCACAAGCGTGTGTCGGAGGGATGTTAAGAGAGCCTTCTCGTCTAATGTTCTATAGTATGGGGCTATAAGCTGAGCCAATGGCACATTCGGATGCGGTATGTTTTCATGAGAGTCGCCAGAAAAAGGCGACAGAGTGCGCCCAGTGTGGACAGATTCAAAAGCAGACGATGGAAACCACAGTTGGTCTAATTTTGGCGAATGTTCGGGCGGTGCGAGCCGGGACAAATACACGAGATACCGTGTGAGTTCTTCCGTGGAGTTGGCGCGTGAAAGGGCATCGACGATTTTCTGGAACGTCCGCCAGTCGTCTGCCCGATTGCGAGCAAAAAATAGCACCCGATATTCGTCTAGAATCTGCGGTAGAGAACGTGTGGAGGCAGAACCAGACCGCGAAATGTGAGCAGTGAGGTCGTGGACAAGGCTCTGGGCACGGGTTGGGTCCAAATCGGCAGGGGCGAGCGAGCCTACGAGCCGCCTTAGGTAGAGCTGGACAAGCTCCGGATCGCTGGATGCCATGTGGGAATTAGAAAGCAGGAGCTAATAGGTGAAGATATGTGTGTCTGTAAAGATGAGGGTACTGTTATGATAATGGGCTCGCGCGTCTATGGTGCACACAGGCTGCGAGTCTCTGTGGCAGGTGTAGCAGGGAAGTGGAGAAAAGAACCAAGGTGAAAAGTATTACTTTATTTGAAAGAAAGGATTTAATTAGGATAATAACTCAGCATTGGAAAAGCGATTGGAAAAGTGATTTTTGTGAGAAAAATACTGCAACTCATCAAAATTAGGTCTTTGTCAGTAGGCTCTAGCCTGGGCGATACGCGTCCTAACTACGACGATCCATACATCTGAGACCATTTCGGATCCAGTTGGCCATGTTTTGCGCTTGTCTGTGAATATATCCTCAATCTATGGGAAAAGCCACTCCGCTGGCGTGGACATTTCAAAGGATACTAGAGCGTCTTTTTGATGTAGCATCGGTAAATTTCAGATTATATGCTAGAATATTCGAATGCTACCGTAGGAAAGTAACAAGAGAATACCAGGGGTCAATATCAGGTATGCTCATGTATACTCGACTCCACTTCAAATTGTATCAATTTTCGCCAACCTTTCTGACTAGTGATATATTGGTATGGCGCTTAGCAGGTGTCGTATAAACCCCTTTGGCAAACGCCCACCAGATGCAATAGATAATGACAAGCGAACGCTCAAAGAAACCACATACATTAGTAAGCCAGCTTAAATTAGCCCAACAATTACGTTCTTTTAGGTATAAGTAATTGAAAGAGCCTCGAAAAGGTGAGAGTCCTCAGTATAGTATGAATGTTCTGGAAACCTGTTGAAGCAGTAG